>SJYC01130974.1:0-15135 GCA_006408675.1 Madoqua kirkii | reverse complement strand
GGTGTAAAGTATACATCCATTTTCATGTATTCATAACTAGAACACATATCTTGACATACCTTGGTGTTCATATTTTAGAAAAACACAGAGAAACACACTTGAGCTCTTTTTATTCTTCCATCAGTCTCATTTCCACATCTCTAAAGTACCATTCAAAATGTTACTTGTGGAATTATAAAGTTGTAAACATTCAGTCATAAAAGTTTGAATAAAAAAGGCTGTTTTTGCAGATGTTAGCAGTACCCCATCATAACTGGCCCACCCACTATATAGTATATGTTAGATGCTTCTTCCTTCTGTCATCTTTGAGTCCTTGCCCCTGTGACTTCACTAGGCAGAAGCTTGCTCCATTCACTCAAAGACTAGACTGTGAATCTAGGAGACAGGATATAGAGCTAACATCCTTGAGAGCAATCCCAAACAACGAAGAATAGGAGTCAGTAAATAAATATACCATCTCCCTCATCCTTTTGGTGGGATTACTTGGAGGCATGTTCTATTGTCTCCCACAAGTGCCTCCCAGGACTACACCTGTCATCCATGTACTTGTTAACAACTCCACACAGGCTTTCTTTCTCTGTCTTACTGCTCCATCCCCCTACAGGTGCTTCTGGGAGTCAGTTCCCAGACAAACAATTTGCACTCACTCATATCCTTATTTCAAAGTTTATCTTCTGGGAAGGAGAACCCATAGCTATTATGAGATGTGCTCTTCTTCAAAAGTAAAGAACTTAATAAGCCTAGAAAAGGGGACTGCAGAAAAGAAATAACCACAAGGTGAGGAAATGGCCAAACTGAAATACAGTACAAGTGAAAGAACAAAGAAAGAAAATCATATAGAAAATAATAAATACATGAAGAGTAAAAAGTTCTGGAGAAGTAAACAAAAATGAAAGGCAAAGATGTTGATAAGCTAAGAGGAAAGAAAAAGAAAAGCAACAGACAGAGTAAAATCTGCTGCTACTAAGTTGCTTCAGTCGTGTCTGACCCTGTGCGACCCTATAGACGGCAGCCCACCAGACTCCGCCGTCCCTGGGATTCTCCAAGCAAGAACACTGGAGTGGATTGCCATTTCCTTCTCCAGTGCATGAAAGTGAAAAGTGAAAGGGAAGTCTCTCAGTCATATTCCACTCTTAGCCACCCCATGGACTGCAGCCTACCAGGCTCCTCCATCCATGGAATTTTCCAGGCAAGAGTACTGGAGTGGATTGCCATTGCCTTCTCCAAGTAAAATCTAAAGGGAGAAAAACAAGAACAAAATAATTGATCAACCAACTCTTTTCACCTGTAATTTTCTTAGCTTGTTGTCCTTGCTAGAAAACTGGGTGGTCCAGCTGCTATAGTTCCCAAGAAGCTAGAAAAGAGGGTAAGAACATCTCATGCTTATGATAGTTTTGAGGCAGGCTAAGAACAAGCATCAAGTATGAAAGAAGGTACAAGCATCAAGCCAGAAATGTGTGTTTACTGTTTATGTCATAGAAACAAGTAGTAATGAAGAGTCTGTGCACAGAGAATTAAGGAAGATGAGTCTAAGGGAAGGTCAAATTGTCCTGATGACAAGGACAGGCTAACCTAAGCAAACATCAGAAGACTGGCTGATGAGATGCACTCGGCTTTAATTTCTGTGGAAAAGAACTCTCCTGTTTCTCTAAGACATTGGACATTGTTTTCCTTACTCTTGTGTAAACACGTAAGAGGAGAATTGCAGAGTCTAATGATAAGTAGATATTTACCTTTATAAAAAGTGACCAATGAACAAAGACCCAGCACAGCCAAAAAAGAAAAAAAACAAAAACAAAAAAAACTACCAATGAGTCTTCCAAAATAGTTATATGATATTACACTTCAGTCAGTAATGTCTGTGTTCCAATTGTTTCACCTCTGTACCAACGTTCAGTATTTTCTTTTAATGTTAGCTATTGCAGTGGGTGTAAAGTGCTATTTCTCAGTGTAAGAGTTACAGATAACATTTGCATGTTACAATCACATCATGTGTTTGTAAGCTACTTACATATCTTCTTTCATGAAGTGTTTATTCAAGATTTTTCTTCTTTTTCACTATTGTTTTCCTCTTCCAACTGGCAGGAAGACATAATATCTGTGAAAACAAAGAAGATTTTTTCACTATACTGCTGCTAAATTGCTTCAGTCGTGTCCAACTCTGTGCAACCCCATAGACGGCAGCCCACCAGGCTCCCCCATCCCTGGGATTCTCCAGGCAAGAACAATGGAGTGGGTTGCCATTTCCTTCTCCAATGCATGAAAGTGAAAAGTGAAAGTGAAGTCGCTCAGTCATGTCCGACTCTCAGCAGCCCCATGGACTGAAGCCTACCAGACTCCTCCGCCCATGGGATTCTCCAGGCAAAAGTACTGGAGTGGGGTGCCACTGACTTCTCTATTTTTTTCACTATATACAACCCTAAATGTTATTTTCATAGGTAACCATATTGTACAAAAAGTGAGTTTTTCATTTAAGTTAATATGAAGCAACTCTCATGGTAAAATAGGTTTGTTGCAGATGCAGTGTTTTAAAAGCTTTTAAAGACGGTGTAATATATGTATTGCTATATCAGAGAAATAAATTATTGAATACTTTCTAGATTTCCAGGGGCCTGACCTGATCCAAATAGTAATTTTTATTTCTCAAATGTGACAAAATAAGCAAATCATAATTGTTTTTACTTATCTATTTCAAAATTTAACATATATTTCATTATCCAATACCTGAGAGTCTCTTAAACATATGTTGTTTCTTATTTCCCTTATTAACGAATAGACAAACAAGCTACCTTGTTGTCATACTATCAGCATAAAAAAATGTAGCTATTTTACTCAATCATACAGATCCTAAACATTAGATATTGTGGAAATATTAGGATGAGAACTGTTACATAAAGTATATTTCTGACAAAGTGTATCAGCTTTATATATAGGTTACAGTTTATATACAGTTTATATATAGGCTAACAGCCTCTCCCAAATATACAAGAATATAAAAATCTCATAAATTTCATCACATTATAACCAACACTGAACTGATTAAAGATCAAATCTAAAATAAAGAATTTTAGCTATGAATTGGATGCAAAGGATTCTTCAGCACTTACCATGTTGCTCACATCTGTATACCAAAGGATTTGGCAGAACATGAAATGATATATTTATATATATATTTAAAAGATTAATTATTCAAAAATATCTTGATATTTAAGTAACAATTTCACATCAATTAAAGGATTTACAAACTCTACTTTTTGATTCAGTCAATTACTTTTGAGCCACAACCAACATAGTACCATAATAATAAAAATGTGCATTTTACAAACTTAAGCAGTAAAGTGTAAATGATGTCCAAATAAGTTTTGTATGTAAACTGCAACATAAACTTGCACTGAAAGCAAGTTAATGTCAAAGTTCTTAAAGGACATGCCCAACCCTTAAGAAGTTCATGATTAAGACTATAATTGAATTTCTTCATAAATCATTATGAACTTTATATTTCAAAAACTTTTCAATGCACATGAACAAAATTGTTTGCTTTTTCTTTCTTTCACACCATCAAACTTCCTGGTAGCACACAGCCTATTATATAATAGTTTAATACTTTACGGTTTTAACATTGTTCAAATGAGGAACATCCCTTAAGAACAGAATGTGATTAAAAACTATGCTATTCAGCAAGGAGCCCATAAGTGTTGAAATCTTCTCTGATTAATATAAAAAAGATGAAAAAAAATTTAACCACTGAATAAACATGACAAAAATATTTCATCTTAAATATCAACTCTCATTAGTTAATAGCAAATGACTGGAGTACCATATTGAGACAAATTGAAAGTTCTGTCCAGGATTGGAAACAAAGAATGACATAGTTTGTTAACAATGGATGTTATACATGGGAAGGGGAGTGCCACATGTGTGCTGACTCTGTTTTATAATCTCATACAATCACTTCATGGCAAATAGATGGAGAAACAATGGAGACAGTGACAGATTTTATTTTCTTGGGTTCCAAAATCACTGCAGATGGTGGTTGCAGCCATGAAATTAAAAGACGCTTGCTCCTTGGAAAAAAAGTTATGACCAACCTAGATAACATATTCAAAAGCAGAAACATTATTTTGCCAACAAAGGTCTGTCTAGTCAAAGCCATGGTTTATCCAATAGTCACATACAGATGTGAGAGTTGGGCTATAAAGAAAGCTGAGTGCTGAAGAAATAATTCTTCTGAACTGTGGTGTTGGAAAAGACTCTTGAGAGTACCTTGGACTGCAAGGAGATCAAACCAATCAATCCTAAAGGAAATCAGTTCTGAATATTAATTGGAAGGACTGATGTTGAAGCTGAAACTCCAATACTTTGGCCACCTGATGCTAAGAACTGTCGCTAGGAAAGACTCTGATGCTGGGAAAGATTGAAGGCAGGAGGAGAAGGGGATAAGGGAATGAGATGGTTGGATGGCATCACCAACTCAATGGACATGAGTTTGAGCAAGCTCCAGAAGATGGTGAAGGACAGGGAAGCCTGGTATGCTCCAGTCCATGAGGTTACAGAGTCAGACATGACTGAGGGACTGAAAAACAACAATCCTCATGTTCCTTGCAGCATTATTTATGGTAGCCAAGAATGTAAACAACTGAAATATTCAGCAATGGATAAAGAAACACATACACATGCAGGGAATTATTTAGCTATGAAAAAAAAAATCTTGCCATTTGTGACAAAATGGATGGAACTTGAAGGCCTCACACTAAGTGAAATAAGGCAGATAAATACAATATGAACTCACTTATATGTGAAACTTGAAAAAAGAAATGCCAACCCCTCCCTCCCCCTCAACCTGTCTCATAGAACAGATTGAAGGTTGCTAGATGTGCGAGGTGTAAGATGGTCAAAATGGGTGAAAGGAGCTAAAAAGGTCAAGCTTTCAGTTAGAAAATATAAAATAAATCATGGGTGTGTAAAGTACAGCATGACTTATATAGTTAATAATATTATGATTATTGCTGATAATATTGCATTGCATATTTGAAAGCTGTTAAGAGAGTAAACCTTAAAGCCCTCATCACAAAAACAAAGTTATAACTATATGATGACATTTGTTAACTAGACTGATTATGGTGATCATTTGCCAATACATACAAATAGTGAAACACTATGTTGTATATCTAAAATTAACATAATGTTATATGTCAACTGCTTGTTGTTTAGTTGCTCAGTCATATCTGACTCCTTTGAAACTCCATGAATTATAGCCCAAGAGGCTCCTTTGTCCATGGGATTTCCCAGTTAAGAATATTGGAGCGAGTTGCCATTTTCATTTCCAATATGTCAATTATATCTCAATTTTAAAAATACATTTACAAAAAAAGAATTGGGGGTGAATAAAAATGTTTAATATGACCATAAGTGAAAAATGAAAAGTGAAAGTGAAGTTGCTCAGTTGTGTCTGACTCTTTGCGGCCCCATGGACTGTAGACTACCAGGCTTGTAATATGACCATAGAAATACATTTATTAACAATACTGTTTAGTGGTAAGGAATGGCAGTTACTTTTCTCTGGAGTTAAATAAGAGATTTGACTGCTACTACTTTCTTCCAACTTCAAGATGAACAACTGTTTTGTGACCTTAGCCATATTTTGTAATTAGCATCTCAAACTGCATTAGTAAACAATGTATTTCTACAGAGAGAGGTGAAATTGACTTGTAAGTGATAGAAGGCATGTCTTGAGATGTTTTTACAAGCAAACTACTGTTTTACTTACTTTGCGCTTATTTGTAGTATTCGAAGGGTATTGACAAAGGCAGCTGGGGCGACCCATGCCTTCTCATGCCTCTGTATTTGGAATGTGTTCATACAACAAAATTTGTCTTTGATGTTTACATAGCAGTTAAGAAAATGATTGCTTTGTGTGAAATGAGCTGGTTGTCATGTAGAGAGATGTCATACTGATTATTTAATTACTGACAGTTGCACTGATGAAGGCAATGGCAATGGCAACCCACTCCCGTACTCTTGCCTGGAGAATCCCAGGAATGGGGAAACCTGGTGTACTGCCGTCTGTGGGGTCGCACAGAGTCGGACACGACTGAAGCGACTTAGCAGCAGTGGCAATACTGATGAAAGAGTTTCTGAAACCTTTTTGAGTGACCTGAGAGGTTGGACTTATTTGTTTCTAGGTTTGTATTTTGATAAAATTGTGTTTCCTAGAGCTTTTGTTTATTTCAAGTAGCTTTTGTTTATATTCAAATAGAATAAGGGAACTATAATATGACTCATTCCTTTTGGTCATACATAAGACAAACTTTGAAAACAAAGATTTCAATAGCATCAAGTTCCAACCTACAATCTCTTACATGAATAATGAGACTTTCTTTCCACACAAGAGTATTACCAACTTTCCAAGCGGAATTAAATATGTCTCCAGGGTCATTGTCACTCTCCAACCAATGGCTATAAGACATTTTTATATAAGATTCTCATCTAAAACAAAGAATGAGACAAAATTTGTCCAACAATAACCTATGACTCAACAGTGCTTCAACCATTCATTTTTAGAGTAGGGCAATAATTTTTTTTAAAGCTCTGTCAAAGCTTAATACACACATAATTGAAATAGTAAAGGGGCAAAGAGAATTTTCTGATTCTGAACATGTTTTGCTGCAGTGAGGGAAAATGACAACTATTGTTCAGTTATTTAGCGTGTTATTGCAGCATTATATAACACAGAACATTTATTGTTATAGAAAGTGCTTTTCACTTTAAAGTCCCAAGTCATAAAAAGTTGTGCACCGGTTATTATCATTTACCTTTTCTTTAGGTACATTACTTTTCATATGCTTTCATTAGTGCTTTGCTCCCTAGTGTGCTAGTAACTTAAAGTCTACTTGCCAAAACTCAGCTGAGGAGGAAAAAATAAAGTTATTCTTGCTTCAATTCTTTAAGTTGGAACAAAGCATTTTGCAAGAGATGGTAGTTGTAAAAGATCAGATGGAAGAGCCTATAAACTGTGGCCAGTGAGCATAGCATTGCTCTCCCAGATCTGCAAGACTTAATAGGCTTCAGACAATTAATAGATGCTATTAGAGTTTTATGTGATCTTAATTTTGCACAGTGCTCTAACGATGACTACTCTAAAATGCTTGGTTAATCTTTTTTCTGGCCCCCACCCCCGCCCCAAAGCTTGATATTTGCTTTTAGTACATAATGATTTTTTGTTACCATTTTTCTTGGGACAAGGAAAAACAATTTGAGGTAACTATCTTGAGTGACTTGCCTAAAATTAGAAGACTGAGCAATTATTTATCTTTTTCTGCTGCCATTTCAGATAATCTGACTGTTACTACATTACAGGAAATGAGTTAAGGTCAGGAATAAGCAGAAACAATACACTTTCAAAATATGAAATTTGGAGATGAAGCACTAAAGCTTGGATTTTACTATCTGTATTTTTTTTTATTTTAATATTTAGAAAACTGTGGTATAAAAAAACAAGATGGTAGAACACCTGAATAATAACATCCAGGTAACCCAGTGATTTTCCTGGGTCTTTTTTCAGAGTTTATGAAGACAGCAAATGGATTATTCTGAAAGACAAATGAAAACACTGAAAATGACTTAACATAGAAAAAAATAGGAAAAGGAGACCCAGAAAATTCCCTGGCAGTCCAGGGGTTAAGATTTTACCTTCTAATGCAGGGGATGTGGGTTCATTCCCTGGTTGGGAAATTAATATTCCACATGCCTCATGGCCAAGAAAACAAAAATATAAAACAAAAGCAATATTGTAACAAATTCAATAAAGACTTTAAAAATGGCCCACACCAAAAAAAAAAAAATCTTAAAAAAAAGAAAAAGAAGACCCAGACTTCCAGAAAAGATGGAGAAATAAGAGAAAAAACTTGAGGCACAGGCTCCCTTACAGTAACTAACCTTTAGTGATGCCACAGGAGTGACAGTGATATTGATAAGTCAGTGAAATGATTACAAACTCTCATATTTATGTGTGTATGTATAGACACATATATGACATCCTTTTTATCCATTACTAACTATAGATGGACATTTAGGTGGCTTCTATGCCTTGACTATTGTAAATAGTGCTACTATCAACACTGGGGTACATATATCCTTTTGATTTATGGTTTGTTTTTTTTCTGTGCCTACAAGTGGGAATGCTGGTAGCTCTACTTTGAGTTTTCTGTGGAACATCCATACTCTTCTCCATAGTTGCTATACTAATTTACACTCCCACCAACAGTGTAGGAGAGTTCCCTTTTCTCCATGCCCTCTCCAGGATTTATTGTTTATAGACTTTTTGGTGATGGCCATTCTGACTTGTGTCAGGCAATACCTCATTGTAGTTTTGATCTACATTTTTCTGATAATTAGTAATTTTGAACATCTTTCACATGCTTTATTGGACATCTCCATGTCTTCTTTGGAGAAATGTCGATTTAGGTCTTTGGCCTATTTTTGATTCGGTTGTTTTTAGATATTGAGCTGCATAATATGTTTGCATATTTTGGAGCTTAATCCCTTGATGGCTGCATTGTTTGCAAATATTGTATCCCACTCTGTGGGTTGTCTTTTCATTTTGTTTATGGTTCCATTGGCTGTGCAAAATCTCTTAAGTTTAACTAGGTACCATCTTTTTATATTTGCTTTTAATTTCATTACTCTAGGAGGTGGATACAAAATGATATCATTATAGTTGTGTCAAAGAGTGTTCTGCCTATGTTTTCTTCTTGGAGTTTTATAGTATCCAGTCTTACATTTCGGTCTTTAATCCATTTTTAGTTTAATTTTGTGTGTGCTGTTGGAGAATGTTCTAATTTCATTCTTTTACTTGTAACTGGCCAGTTTTCCCAGGATCATTTACTGAAGAGACTGTCTCTTCTCCAGTGTATATTCTTGCATTCTTTGTCATAGATTAATTGACCATAAGTATGTGGTTTCATTTCTTTCTATACTGTTCTGTTGATAGACCACAAATCTGTCTTTGTGTCAGCATCATACTCTTTTGATTACTGTAGCTTTATTGTATAGTCTGAAGTCATGGAGCCTGATTACTCCAACTCTAAACTCATTCTATGAGGGCACCATCATCTTGATACCAAAACCAGACAAAGATAACACAGAAAAGGAAAATTACAGGCCAGTATTACTGGTGAACAAAATCTCAAAAAATCAGCAAACTGAATCCAACAATATATTAAAAGAATCATACACTTTGACCAAGTGGGATTTATCTCAGAAATCCAAGGATTTTTCATCTGCAAACCATTTAGTGTGATACATCCATTAATAAATTGAAGATAAAAACCATACCATGTTAATAGACACAGAAAAACTTTTGACAAATTTCAACAACCATTTTTAACAAAAACTCTTCAGGGAGTGGGCATAGAAAGAACATATCTCAACAAAATTATGACCACATATCACAAACCCACAGCTAACATCAAATTCAACAATGAAAAGCTAAAAGCATTTCCCCTAAGATCAGTAACAAAACAAGGATGTAGACACTCTTTTATTCAACAGTTTTGGAATTTCTAGCCATGGCAATCAGAGAAGAAAAAGAAATCAAAGGAATCCAAATTGGAAAATAAGTAAAAATATTGCTTTTTGCAGATGATATGATCTAATACCATATTATGTATTTTAGAAAATACAAAAGAGGATGCCAGAAAATTACTAGAATTCATCAATGAATTTGGTAAAGTTACAGGATGAAAAATTAATACATAGAAATCTCTTGCATTTCTATACGCTGACAACAAAAAATCAGAAAGAGAAATTAAGGAAACAATCCCATTTACCATCACATTAAAATGAATCAAATGCCTGGGACTAAACCTATACTTATAGGAGGCAAAAGACCTATACTTTGCAAACTATAAGATGCTGATTAAAGAAATCATAGGTAACACAAATAAATGGAAGATATACCATGTTCTTGGATTGGAAGAATCAATACTGTCAAAATGACTGTACTATGCAAATTAATCTACAGATTCAATGCAATCTTTATCAGATTGTCAGTGGCACTTTTTTGCAGATCTAAAACAAACAACAACTCTTAACATTTGTATGGTGACAAAAAAGTTCCTGAATATCCAAAGCAATCTTGAGATGTAGGTAAAGGCACCCTACTCCAGTACTCTAGCCTGGAAAATCCCATGGATGGAGGAGCCTGGTGGGCTGCAGTCCATGGGGTCGCTAAGAGTCGGACACGACTGAGTGACTTCATTTTCACTTTTCACTTTCCTGCATTGGAGAAGGAAATGGCAACCCACTCCAGTGTTCTTGCCTGGAGAATCCCAGGGACGGGGGAGCCTGGCAGGCTGCAGTCTATGGGGTTGCACAGAGTCGGACACAATTGAAGTGACTTAGCAGCAGCAGCATGTGTTGCACTGGGTAATAGGAACTTCATTAACAGGGCTTTGGTGTATTTAATTTTGCTAAAAGTTTAGCTGTGTTTAATATTTGCTATAGCTATAGGTGCCCGAGACTTCAAATTCCTCTAGCATATTTGGTTTTGTCTTCCTATTTGCCTTTGGGTTACACTATAAGTACTCCTCCCAATAGAATGTTCACTGAAGATCTTTCTGCTGAAATCCACTGTTCTCTACTAGAGCCCTCTTAGTATAATTGTAAGCTATAAGAAGGAGGAGGCAGAGATGTTTTATAGTCTTATGATTATACTTTAGCCTTTCACTTTGCCTATGTCCCTGGGCTTTGATCTTCAAAGTATCTCTTAACTTTTCCCCACTTGGACAAACTTGGAAAATTAGAGAGGACTGGAGTGGGAGAAATGTCATCTATATCAGATGAAGTAAGACTCTGAGAAAGTCTTTTTACCTGAAGTTTAGGATTTTGTTAAGGTAAGTTTTTTGTGAATATTTCACAAAGATTTCTCTTCCTCTCCTTCTTCCAGAGCCAAGAGGCGATCTTTCTGACTCTTCACCATGAGAACTGGATAGATTTCCTGAATGTAAAATCCATGAACAGGGGGGTATCCCTTTAAAACCAAGACTTTTAGAAGTTTTTCAGTCACTCTGTTTCCCACTCAGCCTCTAACAATTCCTCAAAATTACCATTTAAATTCATCTATCAGTTTATGGATCCAGAGGCTTGTTCCACATAAATACAGCTTAACTGTTACTCTCTAGATTTACATGTATCTCCAGATTTCAGGATCTTGTTTTGTCCTACAAACTCAAATTTCTGAGAAATCCATGAAAAGTAGCTTATTTTCAGGTTTTTTTTCCAGCCTTTTTTTTTTAAGAGTGGCAACTTCCAAGCTCTTTATATGTCAGAGCTAAATCTGAAAATGACTATATATAAATGTGTGTGTGTGTATCACACAAACATTTGTATGTATGCCTGTATGTGTTTATGCAATCCATTAAAATATATTATTATGGGAGATTAAGTTTTAACAACATCAGAAAAATACTAAGGATCAAGCTTAAGAAGAAATGAGCAAATTATATTTAAAAAGCATCAAATGCATACTAGGAAGATCAAACAAGTACTCATTAATCAGAAGCCAGTTCTCTTAAATAAATGTCTAAATTCAATGCAATTACAACAAAAATATCAAAAGCAATTCTTTGGAAGTGAATAAGCTTATTTTAAAACAGTTATGAAAAATAAAAGAATAGCTGGGAAAATTCTGAAGCAGATAATAATGCAGGTGAATCAAAGTCTATTATATTTTAAAACATAATAATAAAACTAAAGTAAATAAAATAATGTGATAGAACACAGAATTACATTTTCATTTAATAAATATTTAATGTGTATCTACCGTAAGTCAGACACTGATGTAAGCATTTGGGATAAAAGGGTAAAGAAATCAGAAGAAAAATACTGTTTGCTGTCATGGAGCTTTTATTTTAGGTGTAGAAGACAGATAAAAAAATTAAAGTGCATGAAAATCTGAGATAGCCCAGTGTTAGCAACTACAGAGATTAGAAAGAACAAGAAGATGGGATGGCGGAGGAGTTATCAGTGATGAAAAACCAAGATAGTGTGGAAAGCTGAGAAACATAGAATTTGGCTGGCCTTTATCACCAATTCCTGGGAGGTAACCACTAAATTCGAACCCCTAATTGGAATGAAAACTTATGTGTAATATGAAAAGGCAATGACAAAGAATGTGCAAACTATTGCATAAATGTATTCATCTCACACACTAGCAAAGTAATGCTCAAAATTCTCCAAGCCAGGCTCCAATGGTACATGAACCATCAACTTCCAGATGTTCAAGCTGGATTTAGAAATGGCAGAGGACCAGAGATCAAATGGCCAACATCTGCTGGATGATCAAAAAAGCAAGAGAATTCCAGAACACTGACTTCTGCCTTATTGACTACAGCAAAGTCTTTGACTGTGTGGATCACAACAAACTGTGGAAAATTCTTAAAGAGATGGGAATACCAGGCCATCTTACCTGCCTCGTGAGAAATCCGTATGTAAGCCAAGAAGCAGCAGTTAGCACTGGGCATGGAACAACAGACTGGTTCCAAACAGGGAAAGGGGTACATCAAGGCTGTATATTGTCACTCTGCTTACTTAACTTATATGCAGAGTACATCATGAGAACTGCTAGGCTGTATGAAGCGCAAGCTGGAATCAGGATTGCTGGAAGAAATATCAATGACCTCTGATATGCAGATGATATCACTTTTATGGCAGAAAGAATTAAATAGCCTCTTTATTTTGTTGTTCTAGGAAATTTTTAATCTTTTTTTTTAAATACTTTATTCTACTTTACAATACTGTATTGGTTTTGCCATACATTGACATGAATCAGCCACAGGTATACACAATCTCCCAATGCCGAAGCCCCCTCCCACCTCCCACCCCACACCATCTCCTCGGATCATCCCGTACACCAGCCCCAAGCATCCTGTATCCTGTATTGAACATAGACTGGCGCTTCATTTCTTATATGATAGTATACATGTTTCAGTGCCATTCTCTCAAATCATCCGACCCTCTCCCTCTCCCTCAGAGGCCAAAAGTCCATTCTATACCTCTGTGTCTCTTTCGGAAACAACCTAAATAGCCTCTTGATGAAAGTGAAGAGGAGAGTGAAAATGTTGGCTTGAAACTCAACATTCATAAAATGAAGATCATGGCATCTGGTCCCAACACTTAATGGCAAATAGATGGGAAAACAATGGAAAGAGTGAAAGACTTTATTTTTTGAGGGTTCAAAAATCACTGGAGATGGTGACTGTAGTCATGAAATTAAAAATCGCTTGCTCTTTGGAAGTAAAGCTATGACCATCCTAGACAGCACATTAAAAAGCAGAGACATTATTTTGGCAACAAAGATCCGTCTAGTCAAAGCTATTATTTTCCATTAGTCATGTATGGATGTGACAATTAGACTATAAAGAAAGCTGAGTGCCGAAGAATTGATGCTTTTGAACTATGAAATTGGAGTAGACTCTTGAGAGTCCCTTGGATTTCAAGCAGATCCAACCAACCAATCCTAAAGGAAATCAGTCCTGAATACTCATTGGAAGGACTGATACTGAAGCTGAAACTCCAATACTTTGGCCACCTGATGTGAAGAATTGACTCATTGGAAAAGACCCTGATGCTGGAAAAGATTGAAGACAGGAGGAAAAGGGGATGGCAGAGGATGAGATGGTTGGATGGCATCAACCTTCATGCCCATCATCGACTTGATGGACATGAGTCTGAGCAAGCTCAGGGAGTTGGTGATGGGCAGGGAAGCCTGGCATGATACAGTCCATGAGGTTGCAAAGAGTCAGACTCAACTGAGCAACTGAACTGACCTGAACCTCTAAATCCTTGGGCTTTCACAAGTGACATGAGTGTCTCTATATTCATGAAGGAAGCTCCGTGATTGGGACCTCTCAGACCTTGCCTCCCAGACCTTGTCTTCTGACTGGTATTGATTTATACATTCCTTCGTTATTAAGATTGTTGAGTATAATACTTTCCTGTATTCTCTGAGTCATTCTAGCAGCTTATTGAAACTCAGGGAATAGAGGGAATCCATAAAGTTGTAGATAGCAGATAGATGTGAAGGTGACGTGGAAAACTGCACACTAGTGACTGGTGTCTGAGATGAAGGCACATTATAGAGAACGATGACCTTAACTTGTGAAGTCTGGTCTATGTTGGTGTCAGAAGTCACTGCAGGGACCAAGGAAATAAAGTATTTCAGGGACAGGTAATGGTTATCTGAAACAGATTATATAAGATCTGAGAAATGAGGCTTCTACTCAACAATGTGGAAATTATGGCTGACTTTGAAAAAAGAATGGTCCAGAGTTAAGAGAGTGAAATCTTGATTTGCAAAGCATTCTAACTAGAATAGGTGGAGAGGAATTGTGGACAGCAAGTACAGACTATATTTTGAGAAGTTTTCCTATCAATTGAAGTGGGCATGTGAGGTTTTAGCTGGAGGTAGGTTTAAGATCAAGAATATTTTTTTCTTTGTTAAGATTTGATTTGATAGGATGTTTATGTTCATGGAAATAATCCGTTTAGAGGAAAACATAGAAGAGGTAGGAGAGAGCAGAGATAACATGTGGACAATGTCCTTGAGTGTGCAGAAGGCACTAGATAGATAAGGGCCGACCAGGAAAAGAACACAGATAGTGCTTCCATAGCTGCAGAAGGGAAGGACAGAGACACAGATGCCTTCAAATGGACAGACATGATGGTGTGAACTTGCAGAGGAATTCTCTTTGGATTGCTTCTTTTTTTTTGTGGAATATGAAACATAGAGTGAGAGCAAGGATAGTGCAGGAATTATTAGAGGCTTTGGCCACCTCATGCGAAGAGTTGACTCATTGGAAAAGACTCTGATGCTGGGAGGGATTGGGGGCAGGAGGAGAAGGGGACAACAGAGGGTGAGATGGTTGGATGTCATCACTGACTTGATGGATATGAGTTTGAGTGAACTCCAGGAGCTGGTGATAGACAGGGAGGCCTGGCGCGCTGCGATTCATGGGGTCGCAAAGAGTCGGACACGACTGAGTGACTGAACTGAACTGAACTGAGGGTAGAAAACCAGGTATGAAACCCAGGCAACATTAAGGACTTAGGAGAGTGGCTGTGGTCATAGATTTAAGC
>SJYC01130971.1:0-14225 GCA_006408675.1 Madoqua kirkii | reverse complement strand
CCCCCCCACCCACCCTGTGCTTCAGGAAAAGGAAGATAACTTGGCATACCTGGCAAAGACTTGTGACAGTAATATATGAGCAGGGTGCTCCCCTGATGTCTCAGAATAAAACAGTACCCTCAAGAAGACAAACCCTCTGTCATTTGGTTTCCAGGAATACAAATATATCTAAAAATGCAGAGCTAAATACATTTTAAAGTAAGAAATTCTTTTTTAAAATGGAAGTGCAGAGCATGATCCTGAGGAAAGAACATAGGCTTTGGAGTCAGACACTCCTAGGACTGAATCATGACAGTCCTTTACCTTTGGCAAGTTACTTACCTGCTTGAGTAACCTTTTTGTCTTCTGTAAAATGTGAAGATTATATGAGACAGATTAGCTAAACTCCTAGCACAACCAGCATGCTTCTTTCCCAAAATCTCTCTAGCTTCACCAACAAACAAGATTTTTTTTTTAACCTCACTCTTACATATCCCGCATATCCTTTAGCAATTCTTGTCTGTCTCAGCCTCTCCAGACTGGTACTCCTTCTAAGAGCCAGCACTTTTTTTCTGATCAAAAGTGACTGGGATTCAACTGATGAAGATATAGAGAAGAGGAACTTCTAAATAACATTCATTTTTTAATTTGGATGCAACTTCAAATTGGAGTCTTTTATCCTTACATAAGTGATGCTTCTACTATTCATTAACAGAATGCTTTTATAAATTCCATAGAACTTGTAGAACACATCTGGAAGGTTACTTAGTACAGCAATTGTGAAACCACTGTCAGATAAGGTACATACCACAATTAATAGGAAGTAACTAGTCAATTTTATTTATGAATCAACTGAATGATGACCATTTCCTTAAAGGACCTTCTCGTGAAACAGGTACTTTACAAAGTATAACAGTAACATCTTGGTTGTCCGAAAACAGTAGTTTCCCCCATCCCCACCCCCAGTTGTTAATTTCATTGAATCATCATCCATTTAAATATCTTTTTGAGTTAAATCCCAAAATTTGCACCACATCCGCCTTCATAGGCATTAAATTGTGGATGAAAAAGTGTGCAACTATTATTTTTACCCAGTAAGATCACTTTCTTGTTCTTCCACTGTACTATAATAGGAAAACTACAGAAAGCAAAAACTCACTCACAACGAGGTACCAAACATTAATGCTATGGCTGAGAGAGAGACACAGAAGTCAGCATTTATTGATGCTTCAAGTGTGCTAACTAATTTCCTACCTTATTTAATATTAAACTTCTTAGGGTAAATATTTTTAGCCCCATCTTATAGGATAATTTTCTATCAAGGCATAGGGACAAAGTAGCTTTCTTAAGCTAAAAACAGTCATTTATATATATAATATATACATATATATTTGGATTCAACACTATTAAATGAACAACAAAATAACTACAACCACCACCACTCAAGTTCCTCTTTTGCTGCATCCATCTGAAAAAAATGCTGTCACAAATTCCTCTCCCCCTCTATAAAGTGGGATCCTTTCATATCTAAGCCAGTTTCAGAGGCTGTCAATTTCTCCTTATATTTCTTCTCAGGATTCACCTGCCACCTTGCCTTACTCATTTGACTTTCTACTTCTGCTTTTCATGTGAATTGCTTGTGCTATTCTTGAAGGATTTTAGAGATGGACATTTTCATGTCAATGACCAGGTAAGAGCTGAATTTTAAAATAAAGATGGGAAGAAGCCAAAGTGGGGAAGATATTCTTTTAAACTTTTCCTGGTTGAAATATAATACCGATGTAAAGATCTGGGGATGGCTTGAGTTGCCATCATGAGGCATGTAAGTACAACATTTTCTGTTAGTTCTTTGCCCTTGGCTGTATAGTCAGGAAAGGTTCTAATAGTCCAAAGTAACTAATGAAGCAATCACTTTTAAATACCTTTTCAGTATGTAGATGATATTAGAAAGTAAAGAATGATTTATTTTAGCCATTCTTGAATCGTATCAGGAAAAAAAAAGAATGTGGGAAGTTAGATCAGCTTTTTATGGAATTAATCTTAAATTTCTCAGAGTTTAGATTCCAAATTTTCATGTCTATCCAGTACTCTTGTCTGGAAAATCCCATGGACGGAGGGGTCTGGTAGGCTACAGTCCCTGGGGTCACGAAGAGTCAGACGTGACTGAGCGACTTCACTTTCATTTTTCACTTTCATGCATTGGAGAAGGAAATGGCAGCCCACTCCAGTGTTCTTGCCTGGAGAATCCCAGGGATGGGGGAGCCTGGTGGGCTGCTGTCTATGGGGTTGCACAGAGTTGGACATGACTGATGTGACTTAGCAGCAGCAACAGGGGACAAAATAAGATTAACATACAAAATGCCATTTTCATTTGCTGCCAGATGCTAATTTTTTTTTCTTTGACACTATGTAAAACTAAACAGGGTGCACTGGGTTCTCAATAACTCCATAATGATATTTACATCTTACTCCCACCCAGCAATGATGATCCAAGTAGGAAGCTGCCATCAGAATAATTAATGCAGAACAATCATAAACTAGAAATTAATATTGTAATACAGTCTTCACACATTCCCCAAGTTGAAGACTTCTTCATTTTTCCTGGGAAGAAACTTTTTTTTTTTAATGAAACACATTTCTCCTTCTGTGTCACTCCTCTACTGGATTTCCTTACTACTTTATTCTTAAACATGGCCTGAACTTTAATTCTCTAATCCTCTGAATATGTGACCTACAGTTATATTTTGCAGCACTTGGCTTGATATGGCATCCTTGTTGACTTTATTCTCTTCATAGCCCTACTTTTTCATTTTCCCAACAGTTTTTCCAGGAAATTCTTCCTAATAAATCATTTTCACAGGAATCCTTACCTCAGCATCTGCTTTTGAGGAACCCCAACTGAGGTAAGTATACAAAAACGTGAATACATCTGCTCATCATGATAATCTAAGTTGACCATATGAAGCACCTTTTTCATTTTATTTTTTGGCACTGTCAAGAGGCATTATTACATAGTTAATAGCTTATATTCTCTATGTTAAATGTTTTGTGGGTTTGATTTCTCTGGGGTATCTCTCCTTTGGTTTTTCAAATTTAGCTTATAAGATTACAATCTTTTAGAATTTAGTGCCTCAAAGAACTTTTCAGACTATCTGACTTACCTCAGCCTTTCATAGACACTTTGAGAGAAATTAAACATTTTAGCCATAATTGTACAACCATCTAGAGGCAAAAGCTGGAGTGAGAAGCTTCTTCAGTGCTTTTCTAGCCAGTACACAGTGGTGTCTTCGTGCCACAGTATGAACATTTTATTCCCTTTATCTGCCTTTAGTAGAGACACAAAACAGCTGGTCACCATCCTTCCTATTCGGATAGAAAGTGCAAGAATGAACTATTAAAGAAATCACCTCCTTCTCTCCAGTCTAGTGGGTGATGACGCCACTTAGAGGAAGGAGCAATAGAGGGGAAACATACAATGCTGCTGGCCTGTTTCCATACAGTCTGTGGATAATAGAGCTCTTTGATGTCTGGTACATTCATAACCACCAAACTCTGCTTTCCAGTCAACAGAAAGGCTATTTTACACTACTTTTGATGTGATGAAATAACTTAACTAGACATGGTTAATCACATAGTGGTGATTATGCCATGCAAGGAAAATTCATTAAAATAAGCCAAGTGCCTCTAAAAAGAACAAAGGAAAACTCCTTAGCAGGCATACACATAGCTGACTCAAGTGCTCTGGCATGACTTGGTTTTTCACCATCCATATTCACTTTATTTTCATAACATAAAACATAAGCATAAGCGCTTCGACAAGAATTCTGCGTTACCTGCCTAACTTGCTTATTGCTTATTCTGTGAGGCAGTCATAATTTGTCTTTACGGTGTTCCAGACATATCTGGCTTTGATCACACCGCCAGATTCTGGGACTAAAGCAGAGAAGGCTCTTTTGTACAAATTTAATCCTGCTTAGGTCATCTGTTTATTGCTTTGTCCAGAACATCTAGGTTTTCAAATGATTTGACCAGTATCACAAATGCAAATCCTATAATAAACGAGAGTACCTACAGGATAGCAGCATCAAAGGAAAAACTGCTCTGGGGAGAACAGCCCTGACAAGTTGGTTTATTAGTTCAGCTGGTTTTAAAGACCAGCCAAGGTCCTGTTTTCAACTAGACTGTTTATTATTTGCTCAGCTCTTTCATGAAAATAAGCAAACTAAATCTATTAGAGCAGATTTCTTTCTATGAAAAGGAAATACTAATTTTTGTAAATCTAAATGAAAAGAAAGCTAATGAAATATGATATTTAATCCACATTCAAACATTTCCTAAAGCCTGGAAATAAGTGGTGACCTTGAAATTAAGCTATTGATTGTAGTGTATGATTACATACTTTTTTTTTTCTTTCCCTTAACCATAGGCTAAATAAAACAATAAACTGTCTTTAAATAACCTCAGAAGTGTTTGGTGGACTCTCTAATATTCATTTGGACATAGAGGGCACTGTTGCATAAAAACCAACTAAAGACCAATAGAGACCTAAAAAGGTACAATTTTAACATTTAGGAATTCAAAGTAATTTTAGGAAAAGTCAACCAGTGCTATACAATGAATCAAGGCTTTGCACTTAGATAACTGGTCCTTTCAGGAGGAGTAGGACACATGTGCGTGCTCTGTCACTCGGTTGTGTCCAACTTTTCGCAACTCCATGGATGGTATCCCACCAGTCTTCTCTGTCCAATTAATTTTCCAGGCAAGAATACTGGAGCAGGTTGCCATTTCCTACTCCATGGAATCTTCCCAACTGAGGGTTAAACCCATGTCTCTTGCCTCTCCTGCACTGGCAGGTGGATTCTTTACCATTGGCCACCTGGGAAGCCACAGTGGGCCAGTCACTGAAAAAACTCATTCAGTACCAAAAAAAAAAAAAAAAAGAGTGTGTTTTCAATAATGGATGAATTTGTTGACTGTATTAAAAACAAAATATCAACAGGTGATTAAAAGTTTTATTTCAGTTGTTTTCGGTGCCTGTATCATTGTAAGAATGACAAGGAAACTAATTAAGCCTTCTGTTCCCGAATTTCCTCTTCTATAAAATGAGGCTCAGGACTTCCCTGGTGGTCCAGTAGTTAAGAATCTGCCTTCCAACCCTGGGAATTCAGGTTTGATTCCAGGTCAGTAAACTAAGACCCCACCCGCTTCAGGGCAACTAAGCCCAGGCCCCGCAACAGCTGAGCCTGCATACTTTGGAACCCTTGTGCTACAACTAGAGTAGCCAGGGCCCCGCAATGAGAGATTCCACATGCTCCCACAAAGACTCCACCATACCACAACTAAGACACAATGCAGCAAAATTAATTTTTTTAATGACGAGGCTCATTCACTCAAAAAATATTTATACGGTTTGCACTAAGTGCCACAGGATTTAAAGTGGTGAGCCAGACAGACAAAGTTTTTGCATTTTTTCCTCTGGTAGAGGAAAAACAGACAATAAACATGTGAATAAATGTTAAGATAATTTCAGATGGTGATAACCACTCTGAAGCAAATATGGGAGATGATGTGACAGTGATTTGAGGAGGAAAGCATGACTTTAGTCAGGAATAATCTTAAGGGATGGTGTTTGAGTTTAGATATAATGAGGAAGAAAAAGCCTTGCTAAGAGGTGATGTGGTGAGGAGTTAAAGGAAAGGATTGCAAAGAGCCAAACTGTAATACTTTGTTCCCCTGATGTCAAAAGTCAACCCATTGGGAAAGACTCTGATGCTAGGAAAGACTGAGGGCAGGAGGACAAGAGGGCAACAGAGGATGAAATGATTGGATGGAATCACTGACTTAACAAACATGACATTGAACAAACTCTCGGAGATAGTAAAGGACAAGGAAGCCTGGAATGCTGCAGTCCACGGGGTCACAGAGTTGGACACGACACAGCAATTGAACAAGAACAAATCAAACCAAAGGTTTTATGCAGGCTAAACCTGTGTGATGGGACAGAAAGAAAGACTGTATGATACAGCATGGTGAGTAAAGGAAAGTGCGAGAAGTTAAGTTGAGAGAAACTGGAAGAAACTAGATACACAGTATTTAGAACAGAGTGTGGAATTTGGATTTCAGTCTAAACATTTTGGGAAAACATCAGAGGATTTTGAGCAGGAGAGTGAGATGTAAGGCTAATCACTATGTTTGAATATAGACTAGATCTCAGAGTATGGAGAACAGAGGAAGTGAGATCAGTTGGGATGATAGTTACCCATTAGTGACATTCAGTTCAGTTTAGTTGCTCAGTCATGTCTGACTCTTTGCGACCCCATGAACTGCAGCACACCAGGCCTCCCTGTCCATCAACAACTCCTGGAGGTCACTCAAACTCACGTCCATCAAGTCGGTGATGCCATTCAGCCATCTCATCCTCTGTTGTCCCCTTCTCCTCCTGCCCCCAATCCCTCCCAGCATCAGAGTCTTTTCCAATGAGTCAACTCTTCTCATGAGGTGGCCAAAGTACTGGAGTTTCAGCTTTAGCATCATTCCTTCCAAAGAACACCCAGGACTGATCTCCTTTAGAATGGACGACTGGTTGGATCTCCTTGCAGTCCATGGGACTCTCAAGAGTCTTCTCCAACACCACAGTTCAAAAGCATCAGTTCTTCGGAGCTCAGCTTTCTTTATAGTTCAACTGTCTCATCCATACATGACCACAGGAAAAATCATAGCCTTGACTAGACGGACCTTTGTTGGCAAGTAATGTCTCTGCTTTTGAATATGCTGTCTAGGTTGGTTATAACTTTCCTTCCAAGGAGTAAGCGTCTTTTAATTTCATGGCTGCAATTACCATCTGCAGGGATTTTGGAGCCCCCCAAAATAAAGTCTGACACTGTTTCCACTGTTTCTGCATCTATTTCCCATGAAGTGATGGGGACCAAATGCCATGATCTTAGTTTTCTGAATGTTGAGCTTTAAGCTAACTTTTTCACTCTCCTCTTTCACTTTCATCAAGAAGCTTTTTAGTTCCTCTTCACTTTCTGCCATAAGGGTGGTGTCATGTGCATATCTGAGATTATTGATATTTCTCCCAGCAATCTTGATTCCAGCTTATATTTCTTCCAGCCCAGTGTTCCTCATGATGTACTCTGCATATAAATAAGTTAAGTAAGCAGGGTGAGAATATACAGCCTTGATGTACTTCTTTTCCTATTTGGAACCAGTCTATTGTTTCATGTCCAGTTCTAACTGTTGCTTCCTGACCTGCATACAGATTTCTCAAGAGGCAGGTTAGGTGGTCAGGTATTCCCATCTCTTTCAGAATTTTCCATAGTTTATTGGGATCCACACAGTCAAAGGCTTTGGCATAGTCAATAAAGCAGAAATGGATATTTTTCTAGAACTTTCTTGCTTTTTCCATGATCCAGCAGATGTTGGCAATTTGATCTCTGGTTCCTCTGCCTTTTCTACAAACCAGCTTGAATATCTGGAAGTTCATGATTCACATATCGCTGAAGCCTGGCTTGGAGAATTTTGAGCATTACTTTACTAGTGTGTGAGAGGAGGGCAATTGTGCGATAGTTTGAGCATTCTTTGGCATTTCCTGTCTTTGGGACTGAATGGAAACTGACCATTTCCAGGCCTGTGGCCACTGCTGAGTTTTCCGTATTTGCTGGCATATTAAGTGACATTAGATGACAAATTGCGACAGGTAGACAAGATAAGAAATTCTCAATTTTTTTGTGCAGTGGATCATTTTGCCAGTCTGTGACTACCTCTCAAAATTAGTATTTTTAAATATATAAAATACAATGTAAAAAATTAAGAAGGAAAACAAGTATATTAAATGCCAATTATCAAAAGATTTTTGAAATATGTGATTAATAGATTAAATAACAAAATTTAGTGTAAACAGTATTTTGAAATATCTGCACAAATTTTAAAATGATATGACAGTGTCTGAGATAACACTGAAGAAAAAAAATCTAACAGAATCAACTAAAAGAATTAGTTCTTATGAATCTGTTTCAAATAGCAATTTTAGCATCACAAAATTTGAATTTTAGCATCACACAATTTGAAGGAAGTAATGATTAAAGATATGTTAGCAGATATGGCTATTGTAATATGACTTGGGCATTATAACATAAATTTCTGTAATTGATAATATGCCATGAAATGCAATAAAATGTTTAGGTGTGATGTGGACTTTTAACATTCTTTGCAGTGTTGGAAACCCATAGGAGGGTTAATGGAGACAGCACTTCAATTTTCATTTCTTGGAGAAAATCAACAGGTATTCCTCATCAAGGAAGTAAGACCAGAAACAAAGACAAGACAGTTAATAAGCAAGGAATCTTATAAATCTGGATAAAAATACTATTAATTTCTGCAGGAATGTAAAGCAAGTAGAGAGTGAATATAGTTGCATTTAGTACATGAAGAACTTAAGACAGTACCCCGCATCCCAACCCCATAAGGAGCAATGGGATAGTCCATGTGAGAAAGTATCCTGCAAGTAAGTAGGCAATTTGGGTTTTTATTATATCAAAACAAGTGCTGCTATTTGCCAATGTAGGGCTTCTTGGTAGCTCAGATGGTAGAGAATCTGCCTGCAATGCAGGAGACCTGGGTTTCATTCCTGGGTTGGGAAGGTTCCCTGGAGAAAAACATTGCAAGCCACTGAATATTCCTGCCTAGAGAATTCCATGGGCAGAGGAACCTGACTAGTTATAGTCCATGGGGTCACAAAGATTTGGACATGACAAAGTGACTAACACATACAAACACATATATTTTCCAATGTGGACTAATAAAGATTAACTAAAGTTAATTCTTAATTTTCAGGTATTGCAACATAATAGGATATTCTTCATAAGATCCCTTTTTTCCTTGGTTTGGATTTTTCATCTTCTTATTTCCTCTTGTCCATACTCCTGTACTTCTGCTTTCTTCTTTCTTGATTTCCTATTTTTCATACTGCTCTATTTAACACCGATCATGCCTAAACCTACTCCTCTCTTTCTTTATTGTCTATATTTTTCTTCCTTCTGCTGCCCCTTCTCTTCCCTTGCTCATAACTGCTCTCCTACATCTCTTCAGTTCAGCCTCAATGCTCATTTTCACTGTGACCCTACAAAATGGAGAGTGCTTAGTTGCAGGCTTGTTTTTCCAAACAATTCCAGAACACTTTGATCTTACAGAGACCTGCCCAACCAGGACATTTCTTTGAACTCAGTGCCTTTGGCTTTTCTCAATAGCTCTTCTTAACTTCTGCCTATAATTTTGCATTTCCTAGAATTCCACTTGTTGAAAGGTGCCAGTTGTACAGATGCCAAATATTTGAGGTTTTGTTATGTGATTAGAAACTTGGACATTTTAAATCAAGGAATTTTAGCAGTGCTCTAGTGCTTAAGTGAGTCTTAATGAATACATATTCAAGACTTAAAGCAAAAAAAGATAAAACTTTCATATAAAAAAGAAAGAAACAATGGCAAATATTAAATGGATATTTATAAATGCTCATATTAAATTGGTTCTTGTCAGAGCGATGTAAAAGATTTCTTAGCTCTGCAAAATTCCACTGTAACTCCTTCCCTCAAATTGTAAAGTAAAGCCACTTAACAATTTTATAAAATCTATCTTTACCATTCTCGTGTGTTTATTTAAACTGGATTATAATTAAGATGAAGTAGTGGTATAAAGAAGATTAGAAGATTATAACATGGAAAAATATCAAAAGACTAAATAGCAAGTCTTAATAAGGAATATTGAAGTATTTAGTCACATTGACCCAGAAAAGTTAATAATAAATTTACATGTTATATTAATCAAGACTTTTTAAATTTGCAAACTAGAAACAATGTAACTCAAGTATTAGTAATTCTCCCTCCGCATTATACTTAAAGAGCTGATCTAAAGATGTTATCTGGAGAGGGATTTTTAAAAATCTGATTGAACCCCCCAGGCAACCACAATATGAAATGATTTGTGGCTCTGCATTCTTACCACAGTGGTTAGAGATGTGAAAACCTGGGATGGTCTCTAAAGAAATGCAGCTCTCTCGATCACTTTCCTTGATTAAAAAAAATAAAGAAGAGAAACAAAGAGAAGGAGATAAATTACATTTTTATTGTGTATGGAAAAATTTTCTAAGTTCTTTTAGGAAGGAGGGAAGGATGGGAGGAAGGGAAGTCAGATAGGCAAGAAAAGATTTTCTTCTCTCTTTCATTGAAAGTTGGACCTAAAAGATACGCTAATAAGATTTGGTCTTTGGAATGTATTTGTTTAAATTTTACTGAGTTTAGTTATATCTGAGATCTGGACTCTGCTGCTTCTAGAGGAGGAAGATTGAATATGTGTGGCATTTGTGAGTCACACCCTTTGTGAATGTTCTGGTAAGCTGAGAAAAAACTGTCCTCTGCAAATCATCTCATCCTTGGCATTGGCTGGAACCTGAAATTCTATGTGTTAAAAATTTATCCTTTTATCTGAAGCTTGTGTTATAACAAACTTCACCTATTCCCCCCCCCCAACAATTTGTCCATGGCCTAGATCTCTTGAATCCATGTCATACTGCACTAACGACACATACTCTTGCATATTTTTTAACTAAATAAATATCTATTGAGATAACATCTACAGAGTTTTTACTACATGCAAGAGTCTGGTGATACCAGGCATGCACGTGTGTGCATACACACCTCACAAACATACACACGCACTGAACTCTGGTGTTCATTCACCCAACCTTCTTTTTCCCCCCCCCCCCCAACAATTTGTCCATGGCCTAGATCTCTTGAATCCATGTCATACTGCACTAACGACACATACTCTTGCATATTTTTTAACTAAATAAATATCTATTGAGATAACATCTACAGAGTTTTTACTACATGCAAGAGTCTGGTGATACCAGGCATGCACGTGTGTGCATACACACCTCACAAACATACACACGCACTGAACTCTGGTGTTCATTCACCCAACCTTCTTTCAATAAGTAGTTACAAGTTTCTAATATGTGCACAGTAAAGGTCTGGGTGCTAAGAATACTGAAATGAATGCTAAAAATTTATCATCGTTCATGAAGCTTATTTTCTTTGGGAGATGAGAGAAATAAGAAAAAAATGTCATGGTGTTGTCATATAAAAACATAGCATTTAAGATCAGGAAATAAAAAGAATGGGCATATCACTTGCAAACTGAATGAAAAAACTGTCTATTTACAAAAGTTTGCGAAAAGAGCATTTCAACTAGAGTTTAAAAACTCAGAGACAGAAAGAAGTCTAGTATATCAAAACAAGGGCTACCTATGCTGTAAGGCTTCATCAGAGTGAGCTGGAGGCAGAATGGCATGAGTTCAGGGTAGTGAGGTAGGTAACAGCCTGATGATGAAGGGAGTTATGGGTTGTGGGATGACATCTGAATTTTAAAGTGTGCTGAGAAACCACTGTAGGGATTTTAAGCAGAAAAGTGATAAGATAAAATACGTGCTTTCCAATTTTTATTCTGCCTGAAAAATAAACTATGCTCCTGCATACCATGATGCGAAGAACTGACTCATTTGAAAAGACCCTGAGGCTGGGAAAGATTGAAGGTGGGAGGAGAAGGGGATGACAGAAGATGAGATGGTTGGATGGCACCATGGATTTGATGCACGTGAATTTGAATAGGCTCTGGGAGTTGGCGATGGACAAGGAAGCCTGGCATGCTGCAATCCATGGAGTCGCAAGAGTTGGACACAACTGAGACACTGAACTGCACTGAACTGCATATCAAATGCCCAAAAAGTTATTTCCAGTTTCATTTCTCTTTAAGAGTAGAAAGCCACAACTGACTACTTTCACCCTAAGAACAAGAAAACAGATAATCTACACAATCATAACTGTCTTGAATCCATCAGAGATCTGAGGTCACAAAGCAAAAAGCAAACAGGATTCTAAGGAGTTACAGACACCTTTGAAGAGAGATGAGACTCACAGACTATTTTACCTTTGGCAGAGTATGGAAAAGATGACTTCCATAGAAATTAATAAATAACCAGCTAAAACTGTAATACAAAACAGAAGGCTAAATGTGGGCTAGCACATCAGTTTAACAAGTCCGAGAGCTCCAAACACAATAGTAGTAATTACTCACCCACATTTTTTTCATGGGCCTCTAGGTAATTTTGACTTCCCTGGTGGCTCAGATGGTAAAGCATCTGCCTACAATGTTGGAGACCCAGCTTCAATCCCTGGGTTGGGAAGATCTCTAGAGAAGGAAATGGCAACCTATTCCAGTACTCTTGCCTATAAAATCCCATGGATGGAGGAAGCTACGAGGCTACAGTCCATGGAGTTGCAAAGAGTCAGACATGACTGAGCAACTTCACTTCACTTCTAGGTTATCTTAAGGAAAATGGGTGCAGGAGAACCCATTTAGTGGCACACATATGAAAGAAGGACAAGAACACTACATATTCTTCAGATCCTGTTTTCATGCCATTGAGAAAGAGGCAGCAAATCTTCTGCTCCTAGGACTGAATATAAGCCAAGCCACTAGAGAGAGAGTAGGAAACCCTCCTTTTTGTTGGAGCAAGAGCAAAGATTCACTGTTTCTGGGGGAAGCATAGAAACAAAAGCAGTCTGCCCCTTGAGGGAAAGGCAAGGAAATCCCCAGGCTCAGAATCTTGACCGCAAAGCAGCAGAAAACTCTTTCCTTCCTGAGACTTGTCAAAGATAAATGATATTTCACTGTTATGGGAGGAATAGGCAGGAATGGTGAAGAGACACCATTTCTTAAACTCAAACACAAAGACTCTGCTTGAGACTAAATCTGGACCAAGAGAATAGAGAGATGCATTGCTTCAACCACAAGCTTATAATGGGCTACCAAACAATAACAATGCACATAAGTATTTGCTAAAGAGATGCTACACACTATGGGCTTTCCAGGTGCCACTAGTGGTAAAGAACCCACCAGACATAAAAGATGCTGGTTCAGTCCCTGTGTTGGCAAGATCCCCTGAAGAAGGGCATGGAAACCCACTCCCATATTCTTAACTGAAGAACCCCATGGACAGAGGAGCCTGGTTGGCTACAGTCCACAGGGGCACAAAGAGTCGGACATGACTGAAGCAACTTAGCATGCATATGCTATGTCTGTGTGCTCAAGTTATGTCCAACTCTTTGTGACTTTATAGATTGTAGACCACCAGCCTCCTCTGTCCATGGAATTTTCCAAGCAAGAATACTGGAGTAGGTTGTCATTTCCTACTCCAGGGAATCTTCCCAACCCAGGGATCCAACTCATGTCTCTTGCATCTCCTGCGTTGGCATGCAGATTCTTCAGCCCTTGCATCTCCGTGTTGGCAGGCAGATTCTTCACCACTGTGTCATCTACTCATGCTTATATTTAGTTGCTAAGTTGTGCCTGACTCTGCAACCCCATGGACTGTAGCCCATCAGGCTTCTCTGTCCATGGGATTATCCCAGAAAGAATATTGGAGTGGGTTGCCATTTCCTTCTCCAGGGAATCTTCCTGACCCAAGAATCAAACCTGTGTCTCTTGCATTTTAGGTGGATTTTTTTACTGGATAAATCACTGGGGAAGCCCCACTGTGCCACCTGGGAAGGTCCCAATTTTTCTGACAAGGCAGCATGTAGAAAATTAGTTCCCTGACCAGGTGTTAAAACTGCATCCCCTGCAATGGAAGTGCTGAGTCTTAATTACTGGGCCACTTGATTCCTCTGTTTAGGAGATGTCACCAGTAATTAAGAACTTAGAGAAAGCCACTCAGTGTTGCTCAGGTATTTAGAATCTATTGAAAACTGCAGCTGGAACAGAAGGACAAAATCAAACTAATCAACCAATCTCTGGCACCCTAAGCACCACACCAAGCATAAGATGACAGAAACCTATCATTGGAAGAATCTTAAGTTTGTGGTGCATTGAATGTGAAAACAGCAACCACAAACTCTATTGCTAGCTAAACTGTTGAATAGACTGGCTCAAACTTCCACACTAGCAGTCTGACAGAAGGAGACACAAGCCCACTTCTAGGTATAAATACTATTTATTTCAAATTCAACTGATTTCCATGAAATATGATATTTAGCATCCAATTGAAATTTAGTTCAGTTCAGTCACTCAGTCATGTCCAACTCTTTGCAACCCCATGAATCGCAGCACATCAGGCCTCCTTGTCCATCATCATCTCCCAGATTTCACTCAGACTCACATCCATTGAGTTAGTGATGCCATCCAGCCATCTC
>SJYC01130968.1:0-13054 GCA_006408675.1 Madoqua kirkii | reverse complement strand
CAATAATCTCAGATATGCAGATGATACCACTCTTATGGCAGAAAGTGAAGAAGAACTAAAAAGCTTCTTGATGAATGTGAAAGAGGAGAGTGAAAAAGTTGGCTTAAAATTCAACAGTCAGAAAACTGAAAACATGATATACAGTCCCATCACTTCATGGCAAATAGATGGGGAAACAGTGTCATTGGAAAAGATCCTGACACTGGGAAAGATTGAGAGAAGAAGGAAAAGGGCACAATAGAGGATGAGATGGTTGGATGGCATCACTGACTCAATCAACATGGCTTTGGGTGGACTCCAGGACACAGTGATAGACAGGAAGGCCTGGTCTGCTGCAGTTCATGGGGTCACAAAGAGTCGGACACGACTGAGTGACTGAACTTAACTGAACTGATACAGAGAGGATTTCATTGTGACCCTTATGATGGAGGAGGACTCTTATTCACTTGAGATTTAGGGATGTGTGTGTTTCCTTTTTTCTTTTTCACAAAAATTCTCTTTTGCCTGTGTCCTTAAAGGGAACTTGTTTTATATGTCTTCTGTCCCCAGATATAGAACTGTGACTTGGAGAAAAGTATGACATTTGGAATCAACCACTCATTTTATCCCTGACTACCTATTAGCATCTTTGACCATTAGTTTACTGATCTATAAAACAGGAACAGCTACATGGCCATTATTTAAAACTTAGAACAATATTTTTATGCCATCAGGATAATTCTCTCAAGGAATGTGGATAGCCTCACTGAGCAGTGTCTCTGTAACACTATACATACAGGATGCTGCCATGTTTAAACAGAAGCTATTTTACTTTTCTGTAGTACATGACTGCAAAGTGTTCTGAACTGATGTATATCAATTTGGTTCTCCGCAACTTGAGGATTATTTTTGTACAAAAAGATGAAAATTGTGATGCTGATGGGTGTTTACTGCTCCTTCATAAGGTTATCATCAGTTGTAATAAAAGTAAATCTCAGACCAATATCTATACTCATACATACAAACATTCATTAAACTTGTGTTAGAAGCAGACAAAACAATTAATACAAATGTGTTAACATTTTATGAAGAACCTAGCTCACTCTTTTAAAAACAAACATAATCTGACATGAACAATTCACTAGAAACAGAGACAAATATTTCAGAGGCACATTTTAATGCCTTTATAAATTAGCAACAGGCAATAAGAAGTTATGTCAGCCAAAGACTGGACTCAATAAAGCTCACTTAGCAATCTAGCCTTAGGTACCATTCTCTCAATGAGCTGGGTGTTTGTGTCCCCATCAAAATTCAGATATCAAAATCATAATCCCTACTGTGGTGGTAGTTGTAGACGGGACCTTTGGGAAGTAATTAGGTTTAGAAAGGTCATGAAGGTGGGGTCCTTATTATGGGGTTAGTGCCTTATAAGAAGAGAAATACAGAAAGACTGCTTTTTATCCAGGCACAGCCACGGAGCTACAAACCAGGAGAAGAACAGAATCTGTTTTCTGTTTTCACCAAGAACAGAATCTACTGGTACTTTGGTCTTAGGCTTCCTTCAGAACTGTGAGAAATATCTGGCATTTAAGTCACTCATTTTGTGGTATTTTGTTAAAGTGGATCATGCTGCATAAGACACATACCAAAGGGTACAAATGACACATCTCATAGATTCTAATTCCCTATTTCATACAGAATTTTAAGTGTGTATCTAAACTACTTCAACTAGCCGAAATATATTGAGTTCTACTAAATTCATCATTGAAAATCCATTTCTAACAGCCATTAAGCTGATTAACAAGCCACTAAATTCACCAATGAAAATCTATTTCAGACATTAACTATACTAATTAGCCACTCATCTATAGATTCATTACATAGAGGAAGGAACCTTACATTATAGAGATCTCTGAAGTACAGCTTTTCTGATAATAACCTGGGTGACCACCTACAGTGTGTGTGTGTTTATCAGAACAAATAACAGTCTGACAGTCCTAAAGTAAAATGAAAACCATAAATGAAAACCATTAAAACCATTCATATCTCATTGTACGATGAAAAATTTGAAAAAGAAGGTACCAACATCGTTACAGCAGGTGCTTCATAGTTCTGTCTCTCTCTGACCTTCTATTCCTCTTTTCTGCTGATGGTAGTAAGGGGGTTTTCACCAACCATGTAGTTTTTTGGCAGGTTAATTCCTCACTGAATCTACAACAGCAACCTATCCCTTTTCCCAGCCCCACACACAGTTTGTAGAAGCCATGACATCCTGTCACTTCCTCCCACCAATTACAGCCCTCTGGAGTCAGCCCCCTAAGGTTTTTCAGTTCAGTTCAGTTCAGTTGCTCAGTCATGTCCAACTCTTTGCAACCCCATGAATAGCAGCACGCCAGGCCTCCCTGTCCATCACCAACTCCCGGAGTTTACTCAAACTCATGTCCATCGAGTCAGTGATGCCATCCAGCCACCTCATCCTCTGTTGTCCCCTTCTCCTCCTGCCCCCAATCCCTCCCAGCATCAGAGTCTTTTCCAATGAGTCAGCTCTTCGCATGAGGTGGCCAAAGTACTGGAGTTTCAGCTTTAGCATCAGTCCTTCCAAACAACACCCAGGACTGATCTCCTTTAGAATGGACTGGTTGGATCTCCTTGCAGTCCAAGGGACTCTCAAGAGTCTTTTCCAACACCATAGCGACACCAAGGCTATGGCAAAAACCATAGCTTTGACTAGATAGACCTTTGTTGGCAAAGTAATGTCTCTGCTTTTCAATATGTTATCTAGGTTGATCATAACTTTCCTCCAAGAAAAGTCTTTTAATTTCATGGCTGAAGTTTTTCAATTTAACAATTCCTTGATTACTATGCATGGTCTATAATGGTCTGGCAATGTTTGAAACTACCTTATGTTTTAGGATAACAAAGCCCCATATAGGGGAGAAAAAGTAGAGTAGAACTTTCTAGGCCAAGGAATAAAGTGTCATCCTTTACCACACATTATTCTATCAATTTCTTACATCTTCTCTGTTTTCCCCCATATATTAGAAGTGTTTTCTTTCAGCCCATCTGCAGAAACCCTAAGCTCCGAAGTGAAACACCAAAAAATCAACCAGTGGTGGGGACTGTGCTTGTGAAGAGAGCTAAAATATTAAAAGCCAGGTATAATAAAGCTGAAACACAAATACTGTGCCTGTTCTGTCATTTTACATGAAAACGTAAATTTGGAACAGTTAAGTGATGTGTGAAAATGGATTAGATATCTTTACTGTTGCCAGCATGAAATATGTGGGTGTTTTAATTTGTGTCTGTGTGTAGAAGTTTCAGGAAACAAGTACAGGTGATATATGCTTACTTTAGCTTCTCGTTGTCCTTCACTTCAGCAAAACTCATAGATTTTAGCTGAAAAATTAGTCTTTACTTGGCTTTCGTTTCTCTTTTCCCTATCTTACAGTTTATATAGAAACTATCTCCTCTGGAGTTCACCCATTCACTTTAATTCATTGCCTGTCCCATTCTGGTTTATTTATTCCAGATGTTTATTATGCACAGCATTAAATACATAATGCAGGAAATACTTGTGGGTAGTCATGCTTTTACATTGGCCCTTATACTGGATTTCTTGGCATCTTAAATTTTAGATGATGAGATTTCATTAACACCATATCAATATCTCATATTATTTGGTACTATATGCATTTCAAAGAACGGCAACTATTTTACAAATGGCACACGTATTCATTTTGCATGGCTAAGAGGAAAAATTTTCAGATGTCTATTTCTTAGTATAGAGAAAGCAATGACAACCCACTCCAGTACTCTTGCCTGGAAAACCCCTTGGACAGAGGAGCCTGGTAGGCTGCAGTCCATGTAGGATTTAGAAAAAAGATTTTCCTGTGGCCTGGAAAACCTAATTGATTCTTCTAAATTGACAGGTTGTGTGTACATTCAAAGAAATGTGAAGAACTAATGAGAAGAGAAATCTATTGTATTAGGGGTTGGGAATATATTAAACAAAGCAATAGTTATAGACATAAATAAGAGAATGCTGCCATGTTTATATACTTGTGGTCACCACAGTGATGTGGTCCCAAGTTATAGATGGATTTTGATTAGAAACTTAAAAAACACATGAAAATAATAATCTTGAAGAAATTCTAAATTAAAAAATATTTCAACTAATTTAATAAATGTTTCCCAAATGTATTTGATCACAGAACTACATTAAAATACCTGGAACTTCCCATTCAGTTCCAGCATAAAATTCTGTTGGAAGCCATTGTTCCTATCCATACAATAGGAAAAAAAAAACCTAAACAAATTGAAAATCAGTTACTTTTCTTGGACCCATCAGAACTGAGGTTGCAAGACAAACCACTCTGAAACATGCAGAGAGTGGTGAATACAGAGTTGTAACTAAGATCTGCCTATCTAGAACAGAGGTCAATGGAGTCAGAGCAGGAAGGAATACTTAAAGGGTAGTTTTGACAAACTACTGGAGGGTGTGTGAAATCACATGAAAATGAGAAATTACTGGTTAGTGGGATCCCCATACTTTCACGAGTGTTACCTCTGGGAACTCCCCCAGGTCCTCACAGCGAACAGATGACAACGAGCTCCCTCATGGCTCTGCAGGAACAACGGATAGTAATTATTATGAAATATGCCCAGATTATTCTCTTAACAAAGGCCTAATTCTCCTGTGGGAGGGGGGACTTTTATCAGAGCTTTATCCTACCTAGGGAAAGGCATTTCTCTCACTGCAGCCTCTCTAGCCTTTCTGTCTTACCTAAGAGGAGGTAGGGAGGAAAGAAAGCTATGAAATACTTGTGAAGGTCACAGGCAGGCAAAATAAAGTCCAACTAAAAATTAAGTGTAGTATTGTAAAACATTTCTTTTCTCCCTCACTTTACTGGAACATCAACAGGTCTCTAATATAATGACAATGGATTTCAGTGGAAAGAACTGTCTAGTGCAGTCATTCTCTTGCAGGGAGAATCAAGACAAGCCCAAAGTTAATAGGAGACCAAATATAGGGACAGTAATAGAATTTGAAACATTTGGCAGCTACATAAAACATTAAACACTGTTCAACTCCTAGTCATAGTAACATAAAACTTTACATGAAAAGTTTATTCATCTCAATTCCCATTCCAAAATTAATGACACCAAAGCTCAGATCTAAAAAATCAGAACACTAAGTGGTATAAATATAAGATAAATATAAAAAGGCTACACCTAAGCATGTCACATTCGAGCTGAATAAAACCAAAGACAGAGAAGAAATCCTGAAAGAAGTCAGAAAAGGAAAGCAAAGACTTTCCTGGGAGGGACAAAGATAAAAATTATAGCAGACTTCCCTTCAGAGACCATAAAAGCAAGAAAGTAGAGTGAAATGCTTAAGACATTGAAAAAAGAGAAACAAACACCAAACTGGAATTCAATATTCAATGAAATTATCCTTCAAAAGAGAAGGATAAATGAAGACATTCTCAGAAAAATGAAAAATGAGGGAACTTATTACCAGCAGACATGACTTGTAGGAACCATTCAAAGGAATTCATCAGGGAGAAAGAAAATGGTATAGATTAGAAACTCAGATCTACATTTCAAAAGAGAGAGAATTAGAAAAGAAAGAAATGAAGAGGAAACAGAATTACAAAGAGTCTGGAATATCATATATTATTAAGTAAGAAAGCACTCAAAAAAATCCACGACAATGAAGAGCTGGGTCAAAGGAACACTAGAATCAACTAAAATAGTTGCCCAGTGGTCAAAGCCACAAGATCGGGCCAAAACAAAAGCTGTACTGGATTACAATCCGAAGTATAAAATAATATTCATGAGTCTCTATACATGTATTATAAATATATAATTTTTATGTATTAAATAGTAAAGGATAAATAAAGCTCTCATGCCACAAAAGTAGATACTTTTTATGTAAATACTCTGCCCTAAAGGAGATGGAGAGAACCTCCTACTCCTCAAGTGTAGGCTGTGAATTGTGACTTCCTTCCAGAAAATGTAGTGCAGAAAGGGGGTAAAAAAAGAGTGATTTGCAGTGGAAAAACCTGACGAACACTAATCCAGACAGGTGCCAGTAACATCAACAATGATACACCAATTTTGGTAGTATGTAGTCTTCATAGAGTGCAATAAGAACGGCACTTTACGTCAGGTTTTCTCCCCCCAAACCCATTATTTCAGTCTAAGCGTGAGAAAAACACCAAACAAGCCTCAGCTGAGGGATGTTTTACAAAATACTTGACCAGTAATCTTGGAAAGTGTCAGGGTTATTAAAATAAAATTAAAAAACATCTGGGCAACTCATATCACAGAGGAGCCTAAGAAAACATGATGATTAAATGTAATGTGGCATCCTGGATGGGACTCTGGAGCAGTAAAAGATAAAAACTAAGAATACCTGAATAAAGTATTTTTTAATTAATAATAAAGTATCAATATTGTTAATTAAGTGTGACAAATATACTATAATAAATAGGCAATACTATACTAATGTAAGATGTTGATAATAGGGAAAACTGAGTTCAGGCTGTATGGGAAATTCTGTATCATCATCAAAACTTTCCCATAAGCCTAAAACTATTAAAAAATTATTTTAAAGAAATCAAGGATGACATCATTCCTGACAAATCTGATTACAGTTGAAGACAGACTGAAAAATACTGTCTTTATCATACATGTTTCTTCTGCTTAAACAAAACAAAACAAAACAAAAGTCTGCTAAATGATACAATGTTTACTTTTGTCTTTTTAGATAGAAATATGAGGATCAAAGCTGCTTTATAATTTTTTATTATAATTATTTTTAAATGGCTGTGCCACATGGTTCTCTGACCAGGGATTTAATCGGTCCAAACCACTAGACCACCAGAGAATTCCTAGGATCAAAGCTATTTTAGTTAATTTTTAGACCACCACACTGTGGGGAACAAATATGCATCAGAAAATAACCACATTTCACATTATAAACAAATGCAAAATGGAATAAATTGTGCCAGATTTTTTCCAGAACAAAAGTCTTTTTTGAGAACACTTTAGGGGTGTTTCCTGATAGCTCAGTTGGTAAAGAATCCGCCTGCAATGAGGGAAACCTGGGTTCTATCCCTGGGTTAAGAAGATACCCTAGAGAAGGGAAAGACTACCCACTCCAGGATTCTGGCCTGGAGAATTCCATGGTCTGTATAGTCCATGAGGTCACAGACTCAGATACGACTGAGCAACTTTCACTTTTTTCTATCCCTGGGTTAAGAAGATACCCTAGAGAAGGGAAAGACTACCCACTCCAGGATTCTGGCCTGGAGAATTCCATGGTCTGTATAGTCCATGAGGTCACAGACTCAGATACGACTGAGCAACTTTCACTTTCTTTAAGAGCCTTGAAAACTGCTTTAACTCTTTGGATTGTTTGCCTTCTAGGCAAGAGAACTGGAGTGGGTTGCCATTTCCTTCTCCAGGGGACCTTCCTGACCCAGGGATCGAACCCAGGTCTTCCACACTGTAGGCAAACGCTTTACCTTCTGAGCCACCAGGGAAGCCTAGTATCTAATTAAGCATTAGATAAATACAGCCCTTCTCTTTGTAATTTTTCTGATGCCATGATGAGTCCTTTTGTTTCTAATTTCTCTGGACATGTATGATGAGTGTCACTGAAATATACACATTAGTCATTTAATAATTTCCAGTGCTCTGTTGAATTTTGTTAAAAACCAACATTACCAGGAAGAATAAATTCAAAAAGAAATGTTAAAATGCAATTGAGGGTATAACAGAAAGAGATCTTAGGGTCTATGAATGAATGACATAACAATTATCTTTTTAAAAACTAGTGAAATATATAAGCCAGAAATATTCTTTGAAAGAGCTTCTTAAATTTTCTTATGTAGCCTTCACAGAGTGCAAGAAACTTCTTAAACTTTCCCTAAAACAGCTGTGTATGTGTATTTCCTGTAGGACATGATGTGAATTTTGTTCAGAGTAAAAGATTTAAACTGAAAGAATATTATCCATCAACCTTGTGAAACAACCCAGAGGCTACTAAGTGATGAGTTGCATTGTTTAGGATAATAAGGAAATGATGTATTTAGCTAAGCCCATCCTTAAATAGGAAAGTCTCTAACATTTTAGGATACTAGCTTATGAATCAAATGTCCTTTCCCTTCTATAGAGATACTGATGATCTCTTTCATTAAGTTTGATTTTGAGGACTCCTCTATTCACATGTGAGCACTGACATTTCCAATCTCATCTGTTCTCAGTGTTTCTTGTTTATGAATTATAGTGATGTAGGCAGCAGGAAATGGTGACTCAGTTTAAAAAAAATGTGATTATTGCAATCATGTACACTTATCAGTTGACTTGACTATTTACTTTGGTCAGGTCAGTTAAGCTCTATCATTTGTAAAATATAGCTCTTAATGCCAGGTTTCATCAAATGCTCTCTAGAGGTTAACAGCACATTTGGAAGCAACTTAAAATATTGGCAAGGAAGCTATGACTATTGGGTAGCTCTGACTACTGGCCATATTAGCAACACGAGCTTTTAGTGGATTTTATGTGTTAGGCTCAAGAATCACTTTAAAAAGGTATATTTACCTCTTACCAAACATAGATCACATACCCAGGCATACTTTTTTTTCCACTAATTTATTTGACTACTGGCCATATTAGCAACACGAGCTTTTAGTGGATTTTATGTGTTAGGCTCAAGAATCACTTTAAAAAGGTATATTTACCTCTTACCAAACATAGATCACATACCCAGGCATACTTTTTTTTCCACTAATTTATTTATTTTTTTTTGCATTCTACTGCGAGCCAACTTTCTTGGAAAGTTGAATTCTTTCTCCTTATATATATATATATATATATATATTTCACAATTATTTTGTTAGTTTTAAAAGCCATGTTTCTAGACTCAAAAGTCACAGAGAACAGACCTGTGGTTGCCAAGGGGGAGAAAGGGTGGAGGAGCAATGGATGGGGATTTGGGGTTAGCAGATGCAAATAGAATACATAGAATGGTAAACAACAAGGCCCTACCACAGAGCACAGGCAACTATATTCAATATCCTGTGATAAACCATAATGGAAAAGAATATGCATATATATGTATAACTGAATCACTTTGCTGTACAGCACTAATGAATATAACATTGTATATCAACTATAGTTCAATAAAAAAGAGAAGACAGTCACGTTTCTTTAAACTTCAACATTTTCTCTTGGTTGGTAGAAAAAGCCCACAAGTCATTAGACCATACTGCTAAGTCGCTTTAGTCCTGTCTGACTCTATGCGACCCCATAGACGGCAGCCCATGAGGCTCCCCCATCCCTGGAATTCTCCAGGCAAGAACACTGGAGTGGGTTGCCATTTCCTTCTCCAATGTATGAAAGTGAAAAGTGAAAGTGAAGTCGCTCAGTCATGTTCAACTCTTAGCAACCCCATGGACTGCAGCCCACCAGGCTCCTCTGTCCATGGGAGTTTCCAGGCAAGAGTACTGGAAAGGGTACTGTGGAGCTAAATACACAGGTAACTTCTAGTTCTTTAAGAATTCATATTCCAAAAGTTTGTTTATATCCTGGTCTTAGAACCTAGGATAAACTTCCCTTCACAAGGTGGTCTGCATTAATATGGGAAATATAACACTCCTGTACAAACACAGAGAAATTCTGCATGAAATATTACAGAAGCAAAACAATCAGAAATCTCAAAATTGCCATCCACACACTTTAGAAAACGAAGAGTGATGTCAAGGTTGAAGCAATGATGGAGAGTTGAAACAGAGAACTGTTCTCTGGGGAAATGAAACAGACTTAGGCTTTGAGGAAAAGGGACTTGAGGAAATAATTCCAGTTTGCATGCAGTGCAAAGCAAGACACCAGACTTTAAAGAAGAGCCAAACTTCAAGCATGACCTTCTTCTATTCTACAGAAGACAGGGACTTTCTTTGATGGTTCAAGAGCGAAAAGTGTTCTTCCTTCCTGAATAGAAAGAAGAAGCATGTAGCCCAAGAGTCCCTGGCAGGCAGCATGAGACCAAGCAAGAGAAAACTTTCAGGAAAGGAGCAAAGACCAAAAAAAAAAAAAAAAAAAAAGACATAAGAAATAAAGAATATGCCCTGAATCCTCTCCCTGCTCCACCTTATAGTGGTGTAAAGTTTAGAGGACCGAGTGAAAAACTCTCCCCTGTTCAAAGCACATCTTTCTCAACAAGAGCTCTCCACCCTACATGAATTGTTTCCTTCCTGCTGGTCTCCTCACTGCTACAAGCTTCCACTCAAAGTGTCCATTGATGCCTGCATCCTTCTAGGACTAAGTTTTCTGTATGCATGGTTTTTAATTTACATTAATGGTATTCTGCTATAAATTATGTTCTACTTCTTTCCTTTACAGTCAGCACAGCGCCCCTGAGGTCTGTTTATGACACTATCTATACACATGGTTGGTCCAAACTGCTGCAGAGATACAGACATCCCAGCTTTCACCCACATGCTGTGTTTGTGGAAACTGTGAGTTGGAAGTAAAATGCTATTGATGCTGTAATAAACAAACTGCCTCATGGTCTCTTTCGGGGCTCTAAATATTCCATGTGCCATAGGTCTAAGACTAGACTACTTAGGTCAGTTCAGCTCAGTTCAGCTCAGTCGCTCAGTCTTGTCCGACTCATTGTGACCCTGTGAATCGCAGCACGCCAGGCTTCCCTGTTCATCACCATCTCTCGGAGTTCACTCAAACTCACATGCATCGAGTCAGTGATGCCATCCAACCACCTCATCTTCTGTTGTCCCCTTCTCCTCCTGCCCCCAATCCCTCCCAGCATCAGAGTCTTTTCCAATGAGTCAACACTTCGCATGAGGCGGCCAAAGTATTGGAGTTTCACCAACTCTCACATCCATACATGACCACAGGAAAAACCATAGCCTTGACTAGACGGACCTTTGTTAGCAAAGTAATGTCTCTGCTTTTCAAGATGCTGTCTAGGCTGGTCAGAACTTTCCTTTCAAGGAGTAAGCGTCTTTTAATTTCATGGCTGCAGTCACCATCTGCAGTGATTTTGGAGCCCCCAAAATAAAGTCAGCCACTGTTTCCACTGTTTCCTCATCTATTTCCCATGAAGTGATGAGACCAGGTGCCATGATCTTAGTTTTCTGAAAGTTGAGCTTTAAGTCAACTTTTCCACTCTCCTCTTAGGTCAGAGACCTGTATAAACTTTACATTTAGCGAAACACTGCTAGCTTGCTTTTCTGAATGGCTTAACTGATTTACATTCCTATCAAAGGTGAATAGGTATCCTTCCTACACTCTGACCAGCACTCTGTATCATCTTCTGCACAAACTGTTGCCATTCTCATGTGTATATATCACATTTTTGTTTTGGTGTACTCTCATATAGGCATTGGTTTCAATCATATTCTTCTTTAACCAAATACTTCAAATACTTGTTAGACATTTTGGCCCACTTTTCTTTGATTTGCCTATTCAAATTCTTTGCACATTTTTCTATTTGGTTTCCAAACTTATGTTTTATTTACTGGTGGTGTTTTTTTTTTTTAATATACCATATGGTATTTACTTGTCAACTGTAGACATTACAAATATTTTCTCTTACTCTATTGTCTGTTAGGTTTATCTATCTGTCAAACATTAAATATGCTTAAATCAAATCTATCAGTGCTTTGATTAATGATTGGCAGTTTGCAGGGTTTTCCAATTCAAAGTTGATAAAGTTATTTAACATTTGGGACTTCCCTAGCAGTCCAGTAGTTAAGACTCCATGCTTCCATTGCAAGGGTCATGAGTTCAATCCCTGGTTGGGAGTTAAGATCCCACGTGCCATGTGGCCAAAAAATGTCTAAGTAAATTTTTTTTTAAGTAAAATTCAAAAAATAAAATCATTTATCTACTAGTTTTCTGTGTTTTCTCTTTCACAATAGGTCATTAATCGCCTTGAAAGTATCTTTGAATGTAGCATCCATTAGCTTCCCAGTTTTGTACTTCATAAGCCAATTATTGCCACACCATCACTAGATTTCCCTCTCCATTGCTTTCTGCTGCCTCCTTTAGCACACATAAAGTTCCTTTACACTTACATGTCTACAGTTGAATTATCTATTTTGATTCATCTGTTTGTTGCTTTGCTAGTCCATACTCTTGCTATATTTTCATCAGATGCCTTAATATCTGGTGTAGTCATCCCCCCTTTAATTTTCTTCATCAATACAGATTTGGCTACTCTGAACTCTTCTTTTATCTGAATTTTAGAGTTGTTTTTTGAATACCCCAAGTATCTTAACAGTAATTTGATTTGCATAGCATTGAATTTGCAATTTGGTTGATCTTTATCTTTGAATGTGAAGTCTTCCCATCTTTAAATATGGTATATTTGCCAAATTATTAAAAAAATTTTATCTAATATGATAGAGATTAAAATATTTCCCATTAAATCCTGAATATTCTTAATTAGTTTGATTCCTTTTCTTTTTCGGCTTCACCCTTCTCCAGCCTTTCCCCACCTTAAGCACTATACAATACATGTAATTCAACATTACTCTCTCAGTGGCCCTCTCATGAATTCTGCATTAGCTCTTCAGGTCTTCCTAGATTTTCCGTTTTATCCTGTGGCATCTCCGGATCTAGGATGGCAAAGGCAACCTGTAGCCTATGCTGGTTTGCCCCCATGGTCCCATCGATTGTCTATGATGGTTTGAACTGAATTATTTTACTACTGGCAAGTGAACCTCCTAATTAAAACATGTCAGTAAGTGGAACACATACTTCAGTTCAGTTCAGTCGCTCAGTTGTGTCCGACTCTGCGACCCCATGAATTGCAGCACGCCAGGACTCCCTGTTCATCACCATCCCTCAGAGTCCACTCAGACTCACGTCCATTGAGTCTGTGATGCCATCCAGTCATCTCATCCTCAGTTGTCCCCATCTCCTCCTGCCCCCAATCCCTCCCAGTATCAGAGTCTTTTCCAATGAGTCAACTTTTCGTATGAGGTGGCCAAAGTACTGGAGCTTCAGCTTTAGCATCATTCCTTCCAAAGAAATCCCAGGG
>SJYC01130965.1:0-22167 GCA_006408675.1 Madoqua kirkii | reverse complement strand
TACCATCTTACTTGGGTTTCTCTTACTTTGGGAGTGAGGTATCTCTTCACAGCTGCTCCAGCAAAGCACAGCTGCTGCTCCTTACCTTGGACAAGGGGTACCTCCTTACTGCTGCCATTCCTGACTTTCAATGTGGGATAGTTCCTCTAGGCCCTCCTGTGTCTGTGCAGCTACCGGTCCTTGGGTTGCTCCTTCTGGCCCCCTCCCTGGCCTATTGGGTCACTCAACTTAAAAATAAGTCTTTTGTCACAGAAGAAATTTCTAATTCCCAAAAAAGTTAATTTCCAACATGACAATTTGGGAACTCATGGGAAAGACTTGAAAGCCTAGCTTATGATAATTGATTTGATTCACAGTAATTACTTATCATCTTTTTTCAATAATTGTTGCTTAAACATCAGGGAAAAGAGACAAATTTGCTTAAGTAAATGTTATATCTCAAAATTTTCAGCACTATACTGATGTACAATTATTTTTCTCAGTTTAACCTCTGTTAAAAGGCAGCCATTCATTAAAAATCATTGCTGCCTCTATAACAATAAAGAAAATAATGAGTGTGTGTGTGCACCTACTTGTTTGTGTGTATATGTTTATATACACATATATATTTGAAGATATTCAATAGTTGCAGATGTAAAGAATTCTAAATGTAAAATATAGAGAAGAATGAGATCTTGAGTAAATAAAGGAAGATTGTTGGCAATTCTCTGGTGACACTTGCTGAATACAAGCATATAAGAGAAAGATCAGACCTAGTATAGTGAGAGGTAATCTGTCGGAGTAAACAGAATCCAGTAGAGTTTTCCATAGCTGTGTAGGTGACATGAATGACTGGAATCTGGCAGAGCTAGTTTTTTCTTCCTATAAGAATTTACTCACCCAGTAAACATTTACTAAGAGTGTGGCATTATAGAATGCTGGGGACAGACTGAGGAAGGAGAGGAATCTTCATAAGTCTTGTACTTTAGTTCCAAAGTCCTGCTGGAAGGATGTGCCTATAATAATATCTTTGGATATCAATCTTTAGACATTTGAAAGCCAACATGAATTAAACAAAAGTGGTGAGACTGGGCACATTCAGAGCGGTGAGGAAATGTAGATCAATGGAACAGGAGAGAAAGCCCAGAAATAAACCCATGTATCCAGGGACAATTAATCTACAAGAAAGGAAGCAAGACTCTAAAACAGAGAAAAGACTCTCTTCAATAAATGGTGCTAGGACAACAAGACTGTAAAAGAATTAAATTAGAACATTCTCTAATACCACACACAAAAATAAACTAAAAATGGATTAAATACCTAAATTTAAATGTAAGACCAGGCACTATAAGACTCCTCAGGAAAACACAGGCAGAACACTCTGACATAAATTGCAGCATATCTTTTTGGATTTGTGTCCCAGAGTAATGGAAATAAAGGAAAAACAAACACATGGGACTTAAGTAAACTTAAAAGCTTTTGCATAGCAAAGGAACCCATAAACAAAACGAAAAGACAATCCATAAAATGAGAGAAAACATTAGCAAGCAATATGATCTACAAGAGATTAATCTTTATGCAAACAGCTCATATAGCTCAGTATATTTTTAAAAAGCCAATCAAAATATGAGATGAAAGAGACATTTCTCCAAAGAAGCCATACAGATGGCCAAAAGGCACATGAAAAGATGTTTAACATTGAGAACTATTAAATGCAAATTAAAAGTATAATCAGGTATTATATAATTTCATACCAGTCAGAATGGCCATCATCAAAAAGTCTACAAACGTATTTATGAAGCAGAAATAGTCACAGATGTAGAATTCAAACTCTTAGTTACCAAGCAGTGAAGGGGAGAGAGGTATAAATTGGAAGATGGGGACTGACATGTATGCAACACTATATATAAAACAGGTAAGTAATTAGAATTTACTGTATAGCACAGGAGCTCTACTCAGTACTCTGTAATGACCTCTAAGGGGAGATAATCTAAAAAAAGAGTGTTTATATATATATATATATATATATAAATGAATAACTTTGCTATGTAGCAGAAACTAATACAATATTGTCAATCAACTATACTCTAATAAAATTAATTTTTAAAAACACACAAATAAGAAATGATGGAGAGGGTGCTGAGAAAAGGGAGTCCTGCCACACTGTAGGTAGGAATATAAGTTGGTGCTGTCATTATGGAGAATAACATGCTATGTGCTAAGTTGCTTCAGTCAAGTCTGACTCTTTGAGACCCTTTGAGACCCCATGGACTGTAGCCCCCCAGGTGCCTCTATCCATGGGATTCTACAGGCAAGAATACTGGAGTTGTTGCCCTCCTCCAGGGGACCTTCCTGACTCAGGGATAGAATCCACGTTTCTTATGACTCCGGCATTGGTTGCTGCTGCTGCTAAGTCGTGTCAGTCATGTTCGACTGTGCAACCCCATAGATGGTAGCCCACCAGGCTCCTCTGTCCCTGGGATTCTCCTGGCAAAAATGCTGTAGTAGTTGTCATTTTCTTCTCCAGTGTATGAAAGTGAAAAGTGAAAGTGAAGTCGCTCAGTCGTGTTCGACTCTTAGCGAGCCCATGGACTGTAGCCTACCAGGCTCCTCCATCCATGGGATTTTCCAGGCAAGAGTACTGGAGTGGGGTGCCATTGCCTTCATTGCAGGCCAGTTCTTTAGCCCTAGCACCTCTTGGGAAGCCCAGAAAACAATACTGACTTTCCTAAAAAAACTAAAAGTAGCACTACAGTATGAAGCTATAATCGCAGCCTGGGTGCATATCCACAGAAAACCATAATATGAAATGCACCCTCAATGTTAACTACAGCACTGTCTACAATAGCCAAGATATGAAAGCAATCTAAATGTCCACTGACAGATTAATGGATTAAAAAGATGTGATATATTTGTACAATGGACTGTTGTGTATATGTGTGAAGTCTTTCAGTTGTGTCCAACTCTTTGCTACTCCATGGACTGTAGCTTACCAGGTTCCTCTGTCCATGGGATTTTCCAGGCAATAGGACTGGAGTGGATTGCCATTTCCTTCTCCAGGGGATATTCCCAACCCAGGGATTGAACCCAGGTCTTCCGTATTGTAGACAGATGCCTTACCCTCTGAGCCACTGGATGACGTAATGAAATTTACAGCAACATGGATGTACCTAGAGATTATCACACTAAGTGAAGTAAGTCAGAGAATAAGAAATATTGCATAATATTGCTTGTAAGTGGAATTAAAAATAAACCATGATACAAATAAATGAACTTATATACAAAACAGAAATAGACCCATAGACATAAAAAACAAATTTACAGTTACCAAAGCAGAAAGGAGAGGATTATAAATTAGGAGTTTGGGATTAACATATACCCAGTGCTGTGTATAAAATAGATAACCAGTAAGGACCTACTGCATAGCACAGGGAACTCTATTAAATATCTTGTAATAACCTACAATGGAAAAGAATCTGAAATTCTTTTTCAGAGTCACATATATAAATATTTACATGTATATATATATGATAATTCAATCATTTTGCTGTATACTTGAAACTAACAGAACACAGTAAATCAACTGTACTTCAATTAAAAAGGAACACAATGTTTGCAGAAGAATTAAAAAGTTCTAGCAAACTGAACAAAAAAAAAAAGAAAGAAAATTAAACTGCAACCCATGCTGACATGGCTCATTTCCTGAATAAATCAATATATAATCAGTTTCTTATCCTAGCTGCCAGAGAGAATGCCCTCTTGCTGGGATAGGGGGGCAGCTATTTCTTTGAGTGCTTTTTTTTTTTTTTAATGTATAATACCTGACAAACAACCACAAATTGCAAAACATGTAAAGAAACAGGAAAATGTCAACCAAAATCAAGAGCAAAAATAAAAAATAGAAGCAGACACATAGCATCACAGATTAGAACTTGTGAAAAGGAATTTTAAATGTCATTATACATATGTTAAAAAATATAGGCAATGAAGGCAATAACCAAAAAAATAATCATTTAACAAAGAAGTGGAAACACAAAAGAGAAAATAAATTGAACAGTGTACAACTAAAAATTAAGTGTTTGAAATTAATAATTTTGGAACAGATTTAACAGAAGATGGGCAGCAGATTGAAGCATCAGTGAATCTGAATTAGGTCAAGATAAATTATAAAGACAAAAGCACAGAGATTAAAAAAAATGGGAAATAAAGAACATAGCATCAAATAACTTCTTCCACAAACATATAAGCTGTAATATCAGTAGAACTCATATTTTTCCTTTCAAAGCTGATGCATACCATAATATATCAGGGAAGAATAGTCTTTAACACTCTTTTTCTTCTCTCTTGTCCTCAAGGAGAGGGATGTGAAGTTTTTTTTTCTCTTAAATATAAATCCCTTGAGTATATTCATTAAACTAACATTTAGGCAATTTCTACTGTGTCATAGGTTCTGGAAATATATAAGTCAATAACTACTGTATCATAGAAGGGTAGAGTATGTAGATAAAGCATTGAACAAAATTAAGATATTATCATGTGCATGCATTTCACTTTTAAGCAAAATGAGACAGAAAATGAAATTGTGTGTATGTGTGTGCGATGATAAGGGTTTAAAAACAGTCAAGCAGTAAAAGGAGATGGAGGAGTGTGTAATATTTGAGATAGTTCATCTGGATATGCCTCCCTGGTGACTTCACATGTGAGTAGACACCTCAATGAAGTTAGCTGACATTTCGGCCATGAAGATAAGTTGGAAAGTGTTTTCAACAGAAGGGATGATGAGTGTCAAGACAGTGAACCAGAGGCATTTATGCTGTGTTGGAAGGACAGAGTGTACAGCCTGGTTAGCAGAGAGATCAGGATGGAGCACAGTAGGAAAGAGAAAAGGTTAGCTGGAGATAGATTATCAAAGGAATCTGAACCAGATAAGACCTTCACCTTTACTCTAAAGGATATGTGTGGGATAGTCTATCTAATATATTTGAAAACTAAACTTTTTCCTCTTTCAAAAAGGACAAAATGAAACAGGAAGAAATAAGAACAAGGAGTAGTAGTCCAGGTAAAACAGGTTGGTGGCTGGGCTAGGATGGTGATAGTGATAAAGTGGAGAGATGCAATCAGAATCTAAATATAATTTTTAGATAATATTAAAAGCATTTAAGTATGAATTCAATGTGAGATTTTAAAAAAAAGGAATACATGTTACCCAATGGCTGTTTTAAATGTTAGTGGGTAGAAAATTCTCATCTTGTTTGTGAATTGCCAGTAGTTTCATAGAAATGCTTCTGAAAAGAAAATTTTGAGACAGTGTTAAAAAATAAAAAAAAAAAACTGTTGACATAATTAGTGATGTTGATCATGTGTTGTATTGAAGAAAATACTGGGATACACGCCGTGTATTAGTAATCCTTCAGTTCAGTTCAGTCGCTCAGTCGTGTATGATTCTTTGTGACCCCATGAAATTCAGCATGCCAGGCCTCCCTGTCGATTCTGACTCCCAGAGTTCACCCAAACCCATGTCCACCGTGTCGGTGATGCCATCAAACCATCTCATGCTCTGTCATCCTTTTCTCCTCCTTCCCTCAATCCCTCCAAGCATCAGGGTCTTTTCAAATGAGTCAGCTTTTCTCATCAGGTGGCCAAACAATTGGACTTTCAGCTTCAACATCAGTCCTACCAATGAACACTCAGGACTGATCTCCTTTAGGATGGACTGGATGGATCTCCTTGTAGTTCAAGGGACTCTCAAGAGTCTTTGCCAACATCACAGTTCAAAAGCATCAATGCTTTGGTGCTCAGCTTTCTTTATAGTCCAACTATCACATTCATACATGATCATTGGAAAAACCATAGCCTTGACTAGATGGACCTCTGTTGACAAAGTAATGTCCCTGCTTTTTGATATGCTGTCTAGGTTGGATATAACTTTCCTTCCAAGGAGTGTCTTTTAATTTCATGGCTGCAATCACCATCTGCAGTGATTTTGGAGCCCAGAAAAATAAAGTCAGCCACTCTTTCAACTGTTTCCCCATCTATTTCCCATGAAGTGATGGGACTGGATGCCATTTTAGCTTTCTGAATGTTGAGTTTTAAGCCAAGTTTTTTACTCTTCTCTTTCACTTTCATCAATAGGCTCTTTAGTTCTTCTTCACTTTCTGCCATAAGGGTGGTATCATTTGCATATCAGAGGTTACTGATATTTCTCCCGGCAATCTTGTTTTCAGCTTGTGCTTCCTCCAGCCCAGCGTTTCTCATGATGTACTCTGCATAGAAGTTAAATTAGCAGGGTGACAAGATACAGTTTTGGCGTACCCCTTTTCCTATTTGGAACCAGTCTGTTGTTCCATGTCCAGTTAGAACTGTTGCTTCCTGACCTGCATACAGATTTCTCAAGAGGCAGGACAGGTGGTCTGGTATTCCCATCTCTTTCAGAATTGTCCACAGTTTATCGTGATCCACACAGTCAAAGGCTTTGGCATAGGCTAAAATGCAGAAACAGATGGTTTTCTGGAACTCCCTTGCTTTTTTGATGATCCAGTGGATGTTGGCAGTTTGATCTCTGGTTCCACTGCCTTTTCTAAAACCAGCTTGAACAACTGGAATTTCACGGTTCATGTACTGCTAAAACTTGGCTTGGAGAATTTTGACCATTACTTTACTAGTGTGTGAGATGAGTGCAATTGTATGGTTTTTTGAGCATTCTTTGGCATTGCCTTTCTTTGGGACTGGAAAGAAAACAGACCTTTTTCAGTCCTGTGGCCACTGCTGAGTTTTCCAAATTTGCTGGTATATTGAGTGCAGCACTTTCACAGCATCATCTTCCAGGATTTGAAATAGCTCAACTGGAATTCTATCACCTCCACTAGCTTTGTTTGTAGTGATTATTCCAAAGGCCCACTTGACTTTGCCCTCCAGGATGTCTGGCTCTAGGTGAGTGATCATACCATCATGATTACCTGAGTCATGAAGATTTTTTTTGTACAGTTCTGTGTATTCTTGCCACCTCTTCTTAATATCTTCTACTTCTGTTAAGTCCATACCATCTGCACTTTATTGAGCCCATCTTTGCATGAAAAGTTCCCTTGGTATCTCTAATTTTCTTGAAGATTCTCTAGGGCATCAGTGACCCTACTTTGCTTTCATTTATCTACAGAACTGTTAAATATTTAATTTATCTCCTCCACAGATTCTTCATTGTTTCTACTGAGATAAAATCTACATAAGCTGAAATATGCAGACCTTAACTTGGTGATTTTTCTCAAATACACACACACACAATCATACAAAAAGATACAACAAAATTTTTAAGAAAGATATTGTTTCCTTCTATCTCTGGCTAGTCCTAACTCCCCCTTTGTGTATACTATTTATATTTTTACTAATCTAGATTAACTTGGTCTGAATTCAGTTGATTGGTCTAATTTCTTTCATTCAATATGGTTTGAGGTTTATCAATTTTGTTTTGCAGATCAGTTGGCTTAAGTTTTTAAATTAATGTTAAATAGTGTTCTCTCTCTCAAAAAAAAAAAAAAATCTCAGTATGTTTACCTGTTCTCTTGTGGATTGGCATTCGAGTTGTTCCAGTTTGGGGATATATAAAATAAAACTGCAATATATATCTCTGTACAAATAAGAGATTTATTATTTTTATATTATATTATTATTATTATTAATTTATTCTGTTTTCTTAGCAGGATATAAAAACTAGGACTCATACAAAATAAATTCATAATTGTACTGTGCTCAGTTGTGTCCACTGTAAGCCTTTGGAGTGTAGCCAACCAGTATGCTCTTGTCCATGGGATTCTCTAGACAAGAATACTGGAGTAAGTTGCTGTTTCTTCATCTAGGGGGTCTTTCTGACCCGGGAATCAAACTTGCATCTCCTGTATCTCCTGCATTGAAGGATGATTCTTTACCTGCTGAGCCATCAGGGAACCTCAGATAAAGCCAGAATCTTTAAGAGGAGACCCCTCTTTCTACACTACAATAAAAATTATCTTAAAAAGGAGAAACATGGGGAAAAAAAAAAACCTTTCAGGTGGTTTCCTAGAAACAATCTTTTTTAAAAAATGAAAAAATCATCTCTGAGTGTTTGGAGCCATATTTAGCTCTTGCACAGGTTTCAGGTTATAACTGATGCCATTGGGCTGTTCTGAATATATTCAAACTGGATTTTAATTTTAAAGTTTTGGATTGCTTGTTTATTCAGGCACATAGCTGAAGCAATACCAAATCTTTTCTGGAAATGGATTAATGTTTAAAATCACCCCATAATTTACCATGCATGCTAAAGAAAATATCTCCCACCTTCCCCTACACACACATACACAAATAACATACTTGGGGAAAAAAGATACCATGAGTGAGAGTTGATAGAAGCAAAACTGAAGAATTAGACTCTCAAAGTTTGAAGATACTGTAATTATCAGATAGAGATCATGAAAATTTTGTTTATTGTTGTTTAGGAAATAAAATAAGGAACTGAATACATGACTAAAAACACAAAAGACAAAAAAAATGACCAGACAAATTGAAAATATAATATCTAAAAGAGAAAATATAACAGGTAAAAGAAAAAAAAAAACTATGATTGTTAAAAGTTAAATCTCAGTAAACAGACTAGCAAGAAAAAAGACATACTTGAAAAGTAAAATTTGTAAGCTGGAAATTCAATTTTTTAAGGTTATTTAGAATGCAGCAAAGAAGGATAAAAAAAAGGAAAATGTGAAAGAAATGCTAAGAGACCTGGATAATACAATGAAACTTTTTAATATACAGTTTCAGAGGGATAGAATAGAGAACACATAAAAAGGCAATAGATGTATATCATCTCTCAAAATTACAGGTTGGCTTGTTTTCCTTTACTCACAGTTTTTGAAATTGAGACATAATTCACATCACTTAAAATTTACCCTTTATAAGTATCTAATTCAGTGCTCTTTATTTATAAAGGTTAACAGTTAAAACCATCTAGTTCCAGCACATTTTCATCATCTCCCAGCAAATGGGGCTTTCTTGAGTGACTCAGCAACAAATAACATGTCTGCCAATGCAAGAGTCATGGTTGGGAAGATCCCCTAGAGAAGGAAATGGCAAGCCACACCAGTACTTTTACCTGGGAAATCCTATATACAGAGGACCCTGGGGGCTACATACCATCCATGGGGTCATGAAAGAGTCGACACAACTTAGGAACTAAAAAAGAGTTACTATTCCCAAGACAAATTGAAAATATAATATCTAAAAGAGAAAATATAACAGGTAAAAGAAAAAAAAAAAAAAACTATGATTGTTAAAAGTTAAATCTCAGTAAACAGACTAGCAAGAAAAAAGACATACTTGAAAAGTAAAATTTGTAAGCTGGAAATTCAATTTTTTAAGGTTATTTAGAATGCAGCAAAGAAGGATAAAAAAAAGGAAAATGTGAAAGAAATGCTAAGAGACCTGGATAATACAATGAAACTTTTTAATATACAGTTTCAGAGGGATAGAATAGAGAACACATAAAAAGGCAATAGATGTATATCATCTCTCAAAATTACAGGTTGGCTTGTTTTCCTTTACTCACAGTTTTTGAAATTGAGACATAATTCACATCACTTAAAATTTACCCTTTATAAGTATCTAATTCAGTGCTCTTTATTTATAAAGGTTACAGTTAAAACCATCTAGTTCCAGCACATTTTCATCATCTCCCAGCAAATGGGGCTTTCTTGAGTGACTCAGCAACAAATAACATGTCTGCCAATGCAAGAGTCATGGTTGGGAAGATCCCCTAGAGAAGGAAATGGCAAGCCACACCAGTACTTTTACCTGGGAAATCCTATATACAGAGGACCCTGGGGGCTACATACCATCCATGGGGTCATGAAAGAGTCGACACAACTTAGGAACTAAAAAAGAGTTACTATTCCCATTGAGAGTCACTCTTCATTCCATTTTCTATGTGGAATTACGCATTTTGCACATCTCAAATATATGAAATGGTCACATATGTGATCTTTTATTTCCTGTTTCTTTCACTTAGTTCATATCATGAGCTCCTTATTGCAAAAATCATGCTTAAATTGAAGAAAGTACAAGAAACCACTAGGTCACTCATGTATGACCTAATCTAATCATTTATGGTTATACAGTGAAGGTGATGAATAGATTCAAGGGATTATATCTGGTAGACAGAGTGCCTGAAGAACTATGGCCAGAGGTTCATAACACTGTACAGGAGGTGGTGAGCAAAACCATCCCAAAGAAAAAGAAATACAAGAAGGTAAAGTGGTTGTCTGAGGAGGCTTTACAAATAGCTGAGAAAAGAAGAAAAGTGAAAGGCAAAGGAAAAAGGGAAAAAATATATCCAATTGAATACAGTCCCAGAGAAAAGCAAGGAGAAATAAAAAGCCCTTCTTAAATGAACAATGCAAAGAAGTAGAGGAAAACAAAAATAATAGAATGGGAAAGACTAGAGATCTTTTCAAGAAAACTGGAGATATCAGGGGAAAATTTCATGCAAGGATGGGCACAATAAAGAACAGGAACAATACGGACCTAACAGAAGCAGAAGAAAATATCAAGAGGTGGCAAGAAAGCTGAGTCCCAGAGAATTGATGTGTTTGGACTATGCTGTTGGAGAAGACTCTTGAGAGTCCCCTGGACTGCAAGGAGATCCAACCAGTTCATCCTAAAGGAAACCAGTCCTGAATATTTATTGAAAAGACTGATGCTGAAGCTGAAACTCCAATACTTTGGCCACTTGATGGGAAGAACTGACTCATTGGAAAAGACTCTGATGCTGGGGAAGATTGAAGGCAGGAGGACAAGGGGATGACAGAAGGTGGGATGGCTGGATGGTATCACTGACTCAATGGACCTGAGTTTGAGTAAACTCTGGGAGTTGGTGATGGACAGGAAGGCCTAGTGTTTTGCAGTCTATGGGGTCGCAAAGAGTCAGACACGACTAAGCGACTGAACTGAAGAATACATAGAAGAACTATACAAAAAGGTTTCAATGACCCAGATAACCATAATGGTGTGACCATTCACCTAGAGTCAGAAATTTTGGAGTGTGAATTTTAGTGGGCCCCAGGAGGCATTACTATGAACACAGAGGTGGTGATAGAATTTCAGCTGAACTATTTAAATTCTAAAGGATGATTCTGTTAAAGTGTTATACTCCATATGTCAGCAAATTTGGAAAACTCATCAGTGGCCACAAGACTAGAAAAGGTCAGTTTTCTTTCCAATTTCAAAGAAGGGTAGTACCAAACAATGTTCAAACTACTGTACAATTGTACTCATTTCACATAGCAAGATTATGCTCAAAATCCTTCAAGCTAGGCTTCACAGTATGTGAACCTAGAAGTTTCAAATGTACAAACTGGGTTTAGAACAGGCAGAGGAAGCAGAAATCAAATTGCCAACATCACTAATCATAGAAAAAGCAAGAGAATTCCAGAAAAACATCTACTTCTGTTTCACCAACTATGCTAAAACTTTAGACTGTGTGGATCACAAAAAACTGTGGAAAACTCTTACAGAGATGTGAAACCAGACCATCTTACCTGTCCCTTGAGAAACCTGTATACAGGTCAAGCAGCAACAGTTAGAACCATACACGGAACAGACTGGGTTGTTGCCACCCTAGTTATTTAACTTCTATGCAGAGTACATCATGTAAAATGCTGCGCTGGATGAATCACAAGCTGGAATCAAGAATGCTGGAAGAAATATGAACAACATCAGATATGCAGATAATACCACTCTAATGGCAGGAGGTGAAGATAAACTAGAGAACCTTTTCTTGAGGGTGAAAGAGGTGAGTGATAAAACTGGCTTAAAATTCAACATTCAGAAAACTAAGATCATGGCTTCTAGTCCTATCAATTCATGGCAAGTAGAAGAGGAAAAAGTGGAAACAGTGACAGATTTTATTTTCTTGGGCTTGAAAATCACTGCAGATTGTGACTGCAGCCATAAAGTTAAGACAATCGGTCCTTTGAAGGAAAACTACGACAAACCTAGACAGCATATTAAAAAGCAGAAACATCACATGGCCAACATTGTTTGTATAGTCAGAAAAATGGTTTTTCAAGTAGTGATGTTCAGATGTGAGAGTCAGACCATAAAGAAGGCTGAGCACTGAAGAACTGATGCTTCCGGACAGTGGTGCCAGAGAAGCCTCCTGAGAGTCCCTTGGACAGCAAGCAGGGCTTCCCTGTTGGCTCAGTAGGTAAACAATCCACCTGCAATGTGGGAGATCTCGGTTCAGTCCCAGGGTTAGGAGATCCCTTGGAGAAGGGAATGGCTACGCACTCCAGTATTCTGTGGCCAGAGAATTCCATGGACTATAGAGTCAGATATAACTGAGTGACTTTCACTTTTACTTCGGACAGCAAGGAGATCAAACCAGTCAGTCCTAAAGGAAATCGACCTTGAATACATACTCACTAGAAGGACTGATGCTGAAGCTGAAGCTCCAGTACTTAGGCCACCTGATGCCAAGCGTTGACTCATTGGAAAAGACCCTGATTCTCCAAAAGACGGAGGAAAAAATAGAAGGGGGCAGCGGGAACAAGAGGGTTAGATAGCATCACCAACTCAAAGGACGTGAGTCTGAGCAAACTCTGAAAGATAGTGAAAGACAGGGAAGCCTGGCATTCTGCAGTTTGTTAGGCAGGACATAGCGACTGAACAACAATTTGTAAAATTCATCCACATTGTAGCAAGTATCACTTCATTCCCTTTAGTGGCTGAATACTTTCCCATTGTATGGATATACCACAGTTTACTTCTCCATTAATCAGTGAGGTTCATCATTTGGGTCATTTCCACTTTTTGGTTACTGTCGATAAGGCTATTGTTTTGTTTGGTCTGATGGACTTTCTACTCCAAAGCTTTAACTAACACTCTCTCAATACTAGTTTTTAACAACCATGCCTGCCCCTAAACCTTAAACATATGCTATGATACTGTGAACCATGCCCCAGGCAGTATATGTTTAGATGTAATGAAATACATATATTTCATTATGTATGTATTTGTGGAATAATGTATGTAATAATGGAAGAAATGTATGTTAAAGTGGAAGAAAGTATTTAAAAGTGGAAGAAGACGTACTTCCACTTTTATAAATGGACAGTAGGGGCATCTCCGTGTTGGCATTTAGGATGGATATAAATATACCCAAAATATCCCATGCTTTCACTAACCTCGTGGTCTTTCAAAGCAAAAATTAAAAACCTAAATAATTTTAACTTCTACTGAAATGTGTCCTGAAATAGATTTCTTATTACTCTCTAAGGAAATCACAATACATTATCAATATTTTATTGTTTTTATTTTCTTCCTTAGAAGTCTGTGAAGACGTCTGTACAAAAAATCAAACAGTTTTTAAAATCTTTATCAAACAAAAACTATTTTAATGAATCTTTATTCTTTGTTAGAGATACTCACTGTATCTGCTCTATGCAGCATGTGATTGAGAGAGATTTTTAATTATGCTAAGACTCATTGGAAAAGATTCTGACGCTGGGAGTCTGAGTGAACTCTGGGAGTTGGTGATGGACAGGGAGGCCTGACGTGCTGCGATTCATGGGGTCGCAGAGTCGGACATGACTGAGCGACTGACTGAACTGAAGGTACAACTGAGAGTCCCTTGGATTTCAAGGAGATCCAACTAGTCCATCCTAAAGGAGATCAGCTCTGGGTGTTCATTGGAAGGACTGATGTTAAAGCTGAAACTCCAATACTTTGGCCACCTCATGTGAAGAGCTGACTCACTGGAAAAGATTCTGACACTGGGAGGGATTGGGGGCAGGAGGAGAAGGGGACGACAGAGGATGAGACAGCTGGATGGCATCACCGACTCAATGGACAAGAGTTTGGGTGAACTCCGGGAGTTGGTGATGGACAGGGAGGCCTGGTGTGCTGCAATTCGTGAGGTCGAACTGAAGGTACAACTGAACCTAACATGAAGCATGAAAGACATGCTTTGGTTTCAACTGCAGTCTTATTTCTGTCCTAGCTCACAAACTTTCAAGCCTAAGTCAGAATATGCTGTCCTTTCTCCTTCACTTAACATCTGATGTGTACAACCGAAGCATACACAGCTGGTACTGATCAGAACAGGCCAAGCACTCAAAAACTTACATCAGTGGAGCAATGCCGGGGGTCAGACGTCCTTGGCAAAACTCACTAAACATTTTTGTAAAATTACTTACAGATTCATCAAGTTACCAGTAATATTTCTACATGGATGAGATCCAAAACACATTTATGTGCCTGTTGATGTGCTTTTCAAATTCAAGCAAAAAGTAAATAATTGCCCAATCAGCATTACTGAAAATACGGGACCTGAGAGAAAGGTGTGTAAGAGGCAAATTAAGTGAGAGGGGGAAAAAAAAAGGGTATTCCCAGAGAGATCTATTCTAGATGTTACTAGGATAACTTTTAAAAAGAAAATGACCTTGAAGTTTGGAAGTTCATTTGAGAGGGGGAAAAGAAACAGTCAGGTCTGTGATCCAGAATGAAAAGGAAATGGAAGTGCTTTTATTTTGCCTCTAAAGCAATGGAAATTTATTGTGTATTCGGATATAGATTTTATTTTGTTTTTTACTACCCTGGTGGCTGAGATGAGAAAAGAAAATCCTTTTTATGACATTATGGACCTTTTAGACAGAGATTTAGGCCAGAAATATTAGTTTATTTGGGCAAAAGGTTAGTCCAAAGATAAAGCATCTTTCTCACTGGGCTGGCTTACCAAAGGGACTCTTCTTTGCCATACACCTTGAAACATAGGGAAGGGTAAAAATTCTTAGGAAAATAAAATCTGTGTTAGTTATGTGAGACAGTGTGTTGTCACTGAGTACACAAATCTTGTTGGCTTACCTATGAAACAAGCAAATCAGATAGGGAATGCTGTGAAATTAAAGCTTAAACTCAGGATGCATTTTGTTTGTATTTCTTCAACAGGCTTCTGGGAAAGTAAACTCTTCTTTGATTTCCTCTTTGCTCCTCTCTTTGCTTGCTTTTCTTGTTGTTGTTCAGTCGCTCAGTTGTCTCCGTCTCTTTGAGATCCCATGGACTGCAGCACGCCTGGCTGGCTTTGCCCTCAAATTATTGCAATTGTTCACTGTTTGAACGCATTTCTCTTTGAGAGATGGGATTATGTCTTTTTTAAAAATTATTCCCAGTGCCTGGCATATAATAGCTGCTCAATAAATATACAGACTAAATCATTCATTTGCAGCAATCGAGATTATGAAAAGGCTGTCCCGTAAACCATATGAGTTGAGATTAAGATCATTATTCCTTATTTAGAATCTTTTCTCTGAGAGCATGTAAATCCCTTGGGTTTAGGGGGAAAAAAAAAAAAAACTGGAAGAGTTCAGTGGATTGGCTTTCCTTCAAAGACAGCCAACACTTTTTTCTCCTGATCCACAATTAGAATAAAGTAAGGACAGCCATTTAGATGTTCTTTCAGCAGTTCCTAAATTAATCCAGACTCACAAGAGAAGAGGGAGGAAGAGACTGGGAGGGAAAAGAAGGAGAAGATAGAAGCAAAAAGAAAGGGAAGCAGAGAGGGAGAGAGGAGGGTTGGCTAAGAAACCTACTGCTGTGTTTGTCTGAAGACATTAGCACTTTTTATTCATTGTAATTTTGGTCCCAAATTTTATTTTTACCACATGCGCCTTGTTTTTAAACTAACTCCCAGAACTGTGCCACAAAATATTCCTACTTCAACATCACACCTGGGTCCAGTTCAAGAACCTAACTACTTCTAGTCCACACTCTAAAGCCTCACTCTCATATGCCAGGAAAAATAGCCAGTGCCATTTAACATCTGGACCCAATGTACTCTCTTTACTAATTTATATTTTTATAATATTTTGTTTACCAAAAGATAAAATCAGTAAAAGTAGATAGTGAACATCATTTAGAAATTTTAATAAAAATCTGAATATAGTAAACTCAAATTTGTAATTCATACTTTTATGATTTTAATGTTATATATGCCTAAAATGGAACATGTCTTTTAAATGCAACTAACTGCCCATCAGCAGTCAGGCATGAACCTGGGATGTATCCATTCTGTAGTACATATTCTGTATTTCAAATACATATTGAATAGGTTCTAGCTTATCATTAATCCTGGTTCTTACAGAATTTGCATCATCAAAATGCAATACTTAAAAGCAATTTTTCAATCTTTTGGATGATATAATTTTGGTTGTATCTTCTTTGCTCTATAACTAAGACCATTTTCAGTTTTACATTTATAAGTATAATTTAGAATGATCAATGATTTTTAAAATTTCTACATGACTTTCTCTCCCAATCACCTTTGCTTACACATCTGCCTTCAGCTTTTGCTGATTACAAACTGTATCAGGTAAGTTTGGTGCAGAGACATCATAACAGGTGAAAGAAGGCTGTCACACATATTTTTTTTTTAATTTAATTTAATTTTATTTTATTTTATTTTAATTTTTATTTTTTGTTTAATGCTTATTCCATTTCACAGCACTGCATTGGTTCTGCCATACATTGACATGAATCAGCCACAGGTGTGGACGATCTCCCCATGTTAAAGCCCCCTCCCACCTCCCTTCCCTGCCCATCCCCCCGGTTCATCCCATTTTAAACAAAATGGCATGGTCTTAGAAATGTGTCCTGAAATAGATTTCTTATTACTCTCTAAGGAAATCACAATACATTATCAATATTTTATTGTTTTTATTTTCTTCCTTAGAAGTCTGTGAAGACGTCTGTACAAAAAATCAAACAGTTTTTAAAATCTTTATCAAACAAAAACTATTTTAATGAATCTTTATTCTTTGTTAGAGATACTCACTGTATCTGCTCTATGCAGCATGTGATTGAGAGAGATTTTTAATTATGCTAAGACTCATTGGAAAAGATTCTGACGCTGGGAGTCTGAGTGAACTTTGGGAGTTGGTGATGGACAGGGAGGCCTGACGTGCTGCGATTCATGGGGTCGCAGAGTCGGACATGACTGAGCGACTGACTGAACTGAAGGTACAACTGAGAGTCCCTTGGATTTCAAGGAGATCCAACTAGTCCATCCTAAAGGAGATCAGCTCTGGGTGTTCATTGGAAGGACTGATGTTAAAGCTGAAACTCCAATACTTTGGCCACCTCATGTGAAGAGCTGACTCACTGGAAAAGATTCTGACACTGGGAGGGATTGGGGGCAGGAGGAGAAGGGGACGACAGAGGATGAGACAGCTGGATGGCATCACCGACTCAATGGACAAGAGTTTGGGTGAACTCCGGGAGTTGGTGATGGACAGGGAGGCCTGGTGTGCTGCAATTCGTGAGGTCGAACTGAAGGTACAACTGAACCTAACATGAAGCATGAAAGACATGCTTTGGTTTCAACTGCAGTCTTATTTCTGTCCTAGCTCACAAACTTTCAAGCCTAAGTCAGAATATGCTGTCCTTTCTCCTTCACTTAACATCTGATGTGTACAACCGAAGCATACACAGCTGGTACTGATCAGAACAGGCCAAGCACTCAAAAACTTACATCAGTGGAGCAATGCCGGGGGTCAGACGTCCTTGGCAAAACTCACTAAACATTTTTGTAAAATTACTTACAGATTCATCAAGTTACCAGTAATATTTCTACATGGATGAGATCCAAAACACATTTATGTGCCTGTTGATGTGCTTTTCAAATTCAAGCAAAAAGTAAATAATTGCCCAATCAGCATTACTGAAAATACGGGACCTGAGAGAAAGGTGTGTAAGAGGCAAATTAAGTGAGAGGGGGAAAAAAAAAGGGTATTCCCAGAGAGATCTATTCTAGATGTTACTAGGATAACTTTTAAAAAGAAAATGACCTTGAAGTTTGGAAGTTCATTTGAGAGGGGGAAAAGAAACAGTCAGGTCTGTGATCCAGAATGAAAAGGAAATGGAAGTGCTTTTATTTTGCCTCTAAAGCAATGGAAATTTATTGTGTATTCGGATATAGATTTTATTTTGTTTTTTACTACCCTGGTGGCTGAGATGAGAAAAGAAAATCCTTTTTATGACATTATGGACCTTTTAGACAGAGATTTAGGCCAGAAATATTAGTTTATTTGGGCAAAAGGTTAGTCCAAAGATAAAGCATCTTTCTCACTGGGCTGGCTTACCAAAGGGACTCTTCTTTGCCATACACCTTGAAACATAGGGAAGGGTAAAAATTCTTAGGAAAATAAAATCTGTGTTAGTTATGTGAGACAGTGTGTTGTCACTGAGTACACAAATCTTGTTGGCTTACCTATGAAACAAGCAAATCAGATAGGGAATCTGTGAAATTAAAGCTTAAACTCAGGATGCATTTTGTTTGTATTTCTTCAACAGGCTTCTGGGAAAGTAAACTCTTCTTTGATTTCCTCTTTGCTCCTCTCTTTGCTTGCTTTTCTTGTTGTTGTTCAGTCGCTCAGTTGTCTCCGTCTCTTTGAGATCCCATGGACTGCAGCACGCCTGGCTGGCTTTGCCCTCAAATTATTGCAATTGTTCACTGTTTGAACGCATTTCTCTTTGAGAGATGGGATTATGTCTTTTTTAAAAATTATTCCCAGTGCCTGGCATATAATAGCTGCTCAATAAATATACAGACTAAATCATTCATTTGCAGCAATCGAGATTATGAAAAGGCTGTCCCGTAAACCATATGAGTTGAGATTAAGATCATTATTCCTTATTTAGAATCTTTTCTCTGAGAGCATGTAAATCCCTTGGGTTTAGGGGGAAAAAAAAAAAAAACTGGAAGAGTTCAGTGGATTGGCTTTCCTTCAAAGACAGCCAACACTTTTTTCTCCTGATCCACAATTAGAATAAAGTAAGGACAGCCATTTAGATGTTCTTTCAGCAGTTCCTAAATTAATCCAGACTCACAAGAGAAGAGGGAGGAAGAGACTGGGAGGGAAAAGAAGGAGAAGATAGAAGCAAAAAGAAAGGGAAGCAGAGAGGGAGAGAGGAGGGTTGGCTAAGAAACCTACTGCTGTGTTTGTCTGAAGACATTAGCACTTTTTATTCATTGTAATTTTGGTCCCAAATTTTATTTTTACCACATGCGCCTTGTTTTTAAACTAACTCCCAGAACTGTGCCACAAAATATTCCTACTTCAACATCACACCTGGGTCCAGTTCAAGAACCTAACTACTTCTAGTCCACACTCTAAAGCCTCACTCTCATATGCCAGGAAAAATAGCCAGTGCCATTTAACATCTGGACCCAATGTACTCTCTTTACTAATTTATATTTTTATAATATTTTGTTTACCAAAAGATAAAATCAGTAAAAGTAGATAGTGAACATCATTTAGAAATTTTAATAAAAATCTGAATATAGTAAACTCAAATTTGTAATTCATACTTTTATGATTTTAATGTTATATATGCCTAAAATGGAACATGTCTTTTAAATGCAACTAACTGCCCATCAGCAGTCAGGCATGAACCTGGGATGTATCCATTCTGTAGTACATATTCTGTATTTCAAATACATATTGAATAGGTTCTAGCTTATCATTAATCCTGGTTCTTACAGAATTTGCATCATCAAAATGCAATACTTAAAAGCAATTTTTCAATCTTTTGGATGATATAATTTTGGTTGTATCTTCTTTGCTCTATAACTAAGACCATTTTCAGTTTTACATTTATAAGTATAATTTAGAATGATCAATGATTTTTAAAATTTCTACATGACTTTCTCTCCCAATCACCTTTGCTTACACATCTGCCTTCAGCTTTTGCTGATTACAAACTTATCAGGTAAGTTTGGTGCAGAGACATCATAACAGGTGAAAGAAGGCTGTCACACATATTTTTTTTAATTTAATTTAATTTAATTTTATTTTATTTTAATTTTTATTTTTTGTTTAATGCTTATTCCATTTCACAGCACTGCATTGGTTCTGCCATACATTGACATGAATCAGCCACAGGTGTGGACGATCTCCCCATGTTAAAGCCCCCTCCCACCTCCCTTCCCTGCCCATCCCCCCGGTTCATCCCATTTTAAACAAAATGGCATGGTCTTGTTTTTCTCACAAATATATAGCATGGTAATGTGCTTCTGTGTTGAACAGTTAACTATGAGAAAACCAAATATCTTTTTCATCCTTAAAAATTTATTTTTGATCATTATTGATTTTTGAATTTAAGAAAATTTATCCAGGACATCATAATCTGAATGTCTGAAATTTTTGCTTATGAAATGAATTTCACTGTCTGATTATAGAGTGTTCCTATCTGTCTGCATTAGGATTCTGATTCATCTTGCAGTTGTGAAATATCTTCCTCTTACAGTTTTCTTCAATTTACCATTATGACAGAGTATGAGAAACTATGAGTTCAAAGTTACAGTCAATGAAAAAGTGGAGTACAAAGATGATGTCTCCAGTCCCCGTTTATATCTTCTCAAAAAAAGAACCTGAAGACGAAACAGTAGTGATTGTTTATTTTAATAATTTACTATCCTTCTAGGTTCCTTAATTACTCTTGTGTTTGTTTATAATTTTTAAAGTATATCTGGCAATAATTGATAAGTCATGAGAAAATGATTCCTAGGATGATTAAATAGCAAATGTTTCAAGAAACAGAGAAAGATGAAATCACTAAGGACTTGTATCTCAAATATGTTAAAGGTTCCAATGGATTCAAATGATTATTACAAAACACAGTTTTATTCTAATTTAATAAAAATAGGTGTATCTTTTTATTTTTTGGAATAAACAGAAAGAAAGAATAAAATCAAGAAATATCAATACTTACAAATAGAGCTATTCCAAAATAATTAATAAACTAAAACTGAGTCATATGAATCTTAATGGTATATTGAATTAATCAGACACTATAGCAAATACTTTAGAACAACAGACATCAGCAGTATATATTTGTGAGTATGTTGAAACATACCACCCATTCTTACACTTCTGTACAATACTGGGACTAATACTCTGGTGTTCCATTTCCATTTTATTCACTGCAACATTCCTCATAAATCCAATTCAGCATCAGTCTTACTCTGGATCAGTCCTGAGGACTTTGATCTAGCTCACTGCCCCACAGGTGGAAGAGTGTGAAAATCTTAATTTGGTAAACAACTTGAGCTTTTGATCCGAAAATAAATAGCTTCCACGGAAATAGGACCAAAATATATTTTATTTCTCTGGCTCTGTCTCTCTCGTTTTCACTCAGAAACTCCAACTGCATACAAATAACCTCTCTCCACATTTTATCTGCGAGCACCTAGTGGGTATCTCACACGTGCTGAAGAAAATGTCAAGTCTCTTTCAGGCAAGTGCTTCTTGGTACTTCTCTATTAGGAATAGCCATGTTCTTGGCAGGAATTGCTGGTCCAAGTGCACAGTTCTCTCATTGATAAAAGCAGCACACAATTTCTTTATCTGTAGATGGTACAGGTCTAGAGGAATGAATGATGTCTATTTTTTCTCTTTAATAATCGGCTGGAAGGGTCCCGAAGGATTACTGCTTGGGCCCTAATGTGTTACAGAGTTCAGGGAAGCAATGTGTCCAGATTTTTCCTACAACTTTCTCTTGATTTCTTTCTGCCTTACACAGAATTCCACCACATTTGGCAGGGCTGGCTTTGAGTAGAGGCCACCTGCAAATACTTCCTTTTTTTTTTTTTTTCCTGAGGATAACTAAAAACATCTAATTACTGTTTCTTCACTTACTTTTCTTATGTCCTGGTAGGTTTTCTGCAATCTCCTTGAACGTGGATGCCCATTAAGTTCCCTTAACTAATTGGTTAGATATGCAAATTTCATTACAACATTCTCTTTCCCTTTGGAAAATTCAGACAATGTACAAAGTTAATGCATGTGGTGGGCTCATCCAAACATTTGCCAAAAAGGGCCCACATTTTATTAAGGCAGTGGTGCAAAATAAAAGACAATGTCTTAAACTACAGTCCCTCTGTAGTTAAATCTAAAGGAAACATATTATTTTTTGTCAATAAATGTTATATATTCTTATGTCAGAATTTGGAGGAAAACAAAACATGAATGAAAATATGGCCTGTGTTATGCTCATGATTATTAACCTGAGCTTAAGACAGATAGAGAAAAGAGATGGAATGGTATTTTAAATTTGAAATTCACTTGCCTTAACTGTTTATGCTGTGACAATATTTTGGTTGTTTCCTTTTAA
>SJYC01130963.1:0-18073 GCA_006408675.1 Madoqua kirkii | reverse complement strand
CTAATCTTACCCATAAATGATAAAATTCATATAATATAAAATGCACAAATAAGTAGCCTTTCAAAATTATTTCTATTGATAAAAATACAGGACATCAACAACAAAAAGATTCATAAGGAAAATGATAGCTGAAAAAATAATACAATGGATTTTCTGATTAAAAAAAAGAGAAACCTAAAGTCAATAAGGAGATGTAGAATGGCTTTATAAACTGTGACCATAGCCCTAAACTGAAGATGTTTATGTATAAACCATTCAGAAAGATTTCATTTGGTCATCTTTATCGTAGCTCATGAAGCCCTGCTTCAGAAAGGCAATAGTGCACACTATTTGAAACATATGAAATTAATGATTATGAGGCCTGTGATTTCTGCAGTTCCAAGTTGGCATCATTATTCCAGGTTTTAATTCTCACATTCTTTATAACGAGCTTTGCATTTTCTTTGGGTAGATATATTGCAATTCCACATAGCTTAATGGACAAATTGTGTTAGGATAATACAGGAATAAAAGGTGCCCCTTAATTTTCCTTTTTTTTTGGGGGGGGGTTAAGACTCTTGACAGTCCCTTGGACTCCAAGGAGAGCCAACCAGTTCATTCTGAAGGAGATCAATCCTGGGATTTCTTTGTAAGGAATAATGCTAAAGCTGAAACTTTAGCACTTAGGCCACCTCATGTGAAGAGTTGACTCACTGGAAAAGGCTCTGATGCTGGAAGGGATTGGGGGCAGGAGGAGAAGGGGACAACAGAGGATAAGATGGCTGGATGGCAGCACTGACTCAATGGACGTGAGTCTGAGTGAACTCCGGGAATTGGTGATGGAGGGGGAGGCCTGGTGTGCTGCGATTCATGAGGTCGCAAAGAGTCGGACACGACTGAGCGACTGAACTGAACTGAACTGAAGGGAAAAATAAAGTATTGTATAACATGAAAGTGAAAGTTGCTCAATTGTGTCCAACTCTTTGTGACCCCATGGACTGTATAGTCCACAAAATTCTCCAGGCCAGAATACTGGAGTGGGTAGCCTTTCCCTTCTCCAGGGGATCTTCCTCACCCAGGGATCGAACCCAGGTCTCCTGCACTGCAGGCAGATTCTTTACCAGCTGAGCCACAAGGGAAACCCAAGAATACTGGGGTGGGTAGCCTATCCCCCTTTTCCAGGGGATATTCCAAGACTCTGGGAATTGAACCAGAGTCTTCTGCATTGCAGGCGGATTCTTTATCAACTGAGCTATTGTATAAGAAATCGTCAAATAAAACTTTGCCAAAAAATATAATGCAGTTTTTATATTGCTATTATTGGTGTGTGCATGCTAAGTTGCTTCAGCTGTGTCAACTCTCTGCAATCCCATGGACTGTAGTCCACCAGGGTCCTCTGTCCATGAGATTGTCCAGGCAAGAATACTGAAGTGGGTTGCCATGGACAGGCCAAAATCAATCATAGATAGAGTTCTTTCTGTCACTCAAATTTGCTGGAATTTTAGGGAGGACACTACAAAGTTTCCTTTATTCTCCCAAGGTTTTTTGCCTTTAATTTCCATATCAGTTATCAGATATGTAGGAGCTCAGGGATGACAGATGAACTTACTTCAAGGGTGGACACTATATATGGTCTTCCCAGGTAGTGCTAGTGGTAAAGAATCTGCCTGCCAATGTAGGATTTGCAAGAGACTCAGGTTCAAACCCTGGGTTGGGAAGATCCCCGGAGTAAGGAATGGCAACCCACTCCAGTTATTTTTGCCTGGAGAATTCCATGGAGAGATGAACCTGGCAGGCTAGAGTCCATTGGGCTGCAAAGAGTCAGACACAACTGAGTGAATAAACACATGCACACAGATGCTATATATATACACATACACAATATAAATATACAATCCAAATTTTCTTATCTCAAACACTCTTGCTCCACAAACCAACAAAATATTAAGAATGTTTGCACATTTCATGTTTCTAACCTTATCAGCCATCTCTAGACTGTCTTTTAACCTTGAAATTGACACAAACATCCATTAATGGGCCATGTGCCCCTGCTATATGCTTCTGAAAATATAATCATATTTTCAGTATTTGGCAGCTACAAAAAAAATTGTGCCTCTGCTCATACTTATCCTAACCCAGAAGTAAGGAAATGAAAACATCCTTTAGGCAATGAAACAGTAAAATCAAAAAAGTTCCTTTCAGATTCCACAAAAATGCACAGCCACTTTCATGCGGCAGCCTATTTAGTGCACAAAAGCACAGGCAGCAGTACCAGGCAGCCTAAGTGTGACTTCAGGCCCCATCCCTTCTCTCTATGTGCACTGACCAACTTATTTAATCAGTCTGTGCCTCTGTTCTTACCTATAAACTGCAGATGAAAATGGTGGTGGTTTAGTCACTAAGTCGTGTCCAACTCTTGCGATCCCATGGACTGTGCCCTCCAGGCTCCTCTGTCCATGGGATTCTCCAGGCAGGAATACTGGAGTGGGTTGTCATTTCCTTCTTCAGGGGATCTTCCCAACCCAGAAATCAAACTCAGTTTCCTTCATCACAGGCAGATAATTTACCAACTAAGCTATGAAGGAAGCCTGGAGATGAAAATAATGGTACCTATATCTAGTCTATCTAGCCTATCTCTTCTCCCTGAGTTGGGAAGATCTGCTGGAGAAGAGATAGGCTACCTGCTCCAATATTCTTGGGCTTCCCTTGTGGCTCAGCTGGTAAAGAATCCACCTTTAATGTGAGAAACCTGGGTTTGATCTCTGGCTTGGGAATATCCCCTGGAGAAGGGAAAGGCTACCCAACCCATTCCAGTATTCTAGCCTAGAGAATTATTCCATGGACTGTATAGTTCATGGGGTCACAAAGAGTCAGACATGACTGAGTGACTTTCACTTACATATCATGGCATTTTTTGAGACCGCAATGGTTAATGCATTCAAAGTGCTTCAGGAGTGCCTTGCACAAAGGAAGTGCATTTAAAAATGTCTTTTCTCTTCAATGTGTTGTTATTATCATCATCACTATTACCATTATCATCGCTTTTATCATCATCACTATCACCATCACCATCATCATTCCTGGCCAGAAAGACTAGCTTATAACTAGAGTAGATGAAGCAATATAATTAAAGATATAGATGAAAGTAGTTGATTACACTAAGTCCTCAGGAGAAGGATATATTCTAACAGTAAGGAAAAAGTCTAGAAAGACTACAAAGAAGGCTGGAGGATGACAAATACAATAATTTATAGCCATTCCACGAGGTATCTTAGAAACAAACCTGTAGACATTCCCCTGTGACTCAAAATCCCAAACTCCACTAAATATTTTTCACATCTTGGGACTCCTTTCAGAATGGACAACCAAGAAAAACAGGTTGATCCATTCCTAGTTTATTTTTATAAATGGATACATATTTGTTCTTAGAAAACAAAAAAAATACAAATTTTATTTTCCTATGAAACAGTGCAGGGTTTAAAGAAACAAAATACTTACAGTTGTATAAAGCATCTGCCTGCAATGCGGGAGACCCAGGTTCGATTCCTGGGTCAGGAAGATCCCCTGGAGAAGGAAATGGCAATCCACTCCAGCACTCTTGCCTGGAAAATCCCATGGGTGGAGGAGCCTGATAGGCTACAGTCCTTGAGGTCGCAAAGAGTCGGACACGACTGAGTGACTTCACTTCTTTTAAAGACAGAGTCACTGTTGCCCACTTAGTACTGGTACCAGACCTTTGTTATTGGTTTTAATAATCCCAATCTGGTTTGGCTTATTCCAGGTGTTAAGGCAGAGGTGCTAAATATATTATCAATACCTTCTTATTACATTAGAAAAACTTAGCATAGAAAAAAGGGTGGATGGAGATGTTGGCAGATTTGAAATAGAAATCTGCTCTTCTGTTTCTGATAGACTTTGAACAAGGTATTTCCCATCTTTCATCATTTGTTTTCTTGACTATAAATTGGGAGAATGATACAATTTATAAAATTAAAAGAGAATAAATAAAATACTATAAGAAAAATCATTGGCACATTGCCAAATCTCAATAAATATTAGCTCCAATCCACTGCCCCTACTGGCTTTTCTGAAAATCAACCACCATCAAAGATACTTGTAAATTTCCCTAATAGGACCAGGTTAATTACATTTCTGTTCATTCTCCTGATTCTATGCCTTTTTAGCTATTACTTTTAATTATGAATAAACCCTTAAACAAAAATGCAATTCAAATTAAGGAAATCAAACCAATATTTATGAAGTAATTCCCTCATGTTAAGTACGATGTTTAATTATCTAGTCAATTTTATGAGATTTGTATTATTATCCCAAAGAACTGATAAGATCAAGGCTTAAAGTAATTCATCTGACATAGTTAATAAGTCTTAGAATAGAGTTTTACACTCCTAGCTGACTTCAAAGTTGTCTAGGCTTTTCTAGCTTTCTCCAGGAGTTCTGAACCCTTAAAGGTAAAGGGCATTTTTTCTATTTAACTTAAATTGAGTGATGTGTTGCTTGCAATGAGATAGATGTTAATCTAACTTTATGGAAAACAGTAGTAAACCAAAGAGAAGCCTTGCTGAAATGGGGCTTACAAACATTGGAAGGAGAGGGAGATCAGACAGTTTATAACATCTATTTTCTAGTATATAAAGTATACAGAGACTCTCCATTAAGGTGCCTTTCTAGCAGAGATGCAGATAACATAAGGAGCAGACATGACAACATCCAGTAGAGGAGTCTTCCATGCAGACCGTGAGCTAAAGGCTGAGTGGTGCCAGTCTGGCCTTCATGTGTGTGGAGCTGAGATGCGGCCAGTGGAGTGAAGCAGATGGTCAGAAGTGGTGAGTGGGAGGTCATGGAGTAAGCAAGAGTGCTGCCTGAAATTTTTACAGATTGTACAGGTCATGTGAAGGACTTCTGCTTTATTTCAGTAAGATGAGAAATATCCCAGTAATGGAGAATTGATGTGAGGAGTTATATGATCTGGCTGATAGGAAGAGAACAGACTGTGAAGGGAACAAGAACAAAAACACAGAGACTAGGAAATTGTTGCCATACTAGGAAATGCTATTGGTAGGAATTATTACAGTACAAGGAAATCTCCAGGTCAGATTATTTTCTTCAGTTTATCTACAAATCATTATTCTTTCTTCTTTTACCACTTAATTTAACCAAACTTCACACTTCTCATTTCCTCTGATACTTCCAATCTCTACACATCAAAATGCCTTACAAGATATCAAGATTTACTATAAAGTCTAGAAATTAAGAGAGTGAAGTATTGATGTAAAGTTTTCTTTCTGTGCAAGGCCAATTGCTCCAGCCACACTGGTCTCCTTGTTGATTCAGAGGAAGATCCACATAAAATCAATATGTGACAGAAGAAACATCACAAATGAGTGGGAGAGGACTGGCAGTAAGTAATTCCAGGACAACTGTTTATATGTGTGGGGGGGGAATTTTGATTCCTACTGTACATCATTTACAAACATTAATACCAAGAATTTGAACAACATAAATGACAGAAAAATTTCCAACAAGTATGGAAACTTATTTTAAAAATATGAGAGTGGGAGGCTATTTTTAAGATTTCAAGGTAGGAAAACCCTGCCTAAATAAGATGCTCAAATATGTAAACCATGAATAAAAAATATCAGCTCCCCTCCTATCAAGTTTATTCTTTCTGACCTTATATTGCAGGTTGGCAAAAACAGGTTCCTGTCCTGCTGGACCATGACAGATTTATTCACTGTGCAGAGAAATTATAACAGTGAAATATCTAGTTATAGAGCTTTATGCTCATTGGCAATACATACAACAGTTTAGACTGTCTTTTGTTAAATGAAAGGAAATTTTTATCAATGATCCATTAATCATAAATGCAGTTTTTATACCTGACATCTAAACACTTTCAATTTATCTATAAAATACATAGACAATAATACATTTTATTATTTTATAAAAATTAAAGTCCAGTAAAATTGTGTGAGTTTAAATGCTTTGAGATGTTTTAAGCATGCTAAAAATAACAACTATTATTAAAATTAAGACAAATATAAGTTAAAAGTAGAGACCTAAGGCATGTATTAGGAAAACTGTTAAATTTTGAAAGTCACTTCTCTTTAGGTTTTCTGGTTAGCTGAGACAAAACTGGGAAGTCCTGATTTATCAAATAAATTGTTTTTTTCCTCTATTTCATTCTACTAGAGTAGATTTGGCCAGTTACTATTTTGACAGATACGTAATATCTCTGGATAAAATGTAACCAACCACAGTGATTATTCACATTAAGCCCTCGATTTTGCCAAAAAAACAGAAAACATGAGAGAGATTTCTAAAACGTTAGACACATGGGAGCCACAATTTTTCTCAATTGCATTTTCTTTTCTAAAGTATTCAAACTGCTTTGGATGGAATATTGTTTTGTGTGCTTGAATGAGATAAATCACTCATATAAGCAGATGATCCCAGAATGTAGTTTGATGAGCAACCACAAAGCACCAGGGAAAACTCACACACACACACACACACACACACACACACACACAGTGGCTATGTCTCAATAAATAAGCCAAAACAATAAAGAACTGAGATATTTGATAAGATGATTAGCAAAACACAGTCCACTTTTGTTGATATAACTGATACACTTTAGAGAGAATTGTTATGTGTGCTTAGACGACAATGTGGAGATATGAGACAGCCAGAAAAAGAAGACAAGGTGGGGGCTATTGAACTACCATGGGAAGCAATAAACCTAGGTATAATATTAATAGATCAAGGGCATATGAATTGCAGGTTTCCTCCTAGCTTACACTGCCATCTAGATAGGCCCATGGTAGCTAGCAGCAGAAATATAGTGTCACATGACATCAAGTTGTACATTCTGTAATCTTTGGCAGTAACTGAAAGAAATCTCTCTCAAGAGGAAGATATATTAAGGGTGATAATTTATGATTCCAAGGACGAAAGCTTGGTAAGATTGGTATCAGGCATGGCTTTTTTCCCTTTCCCTTTTTTGCTTTTGTCCAGACAGCAAATGCCCAGGGAAAACACTTAACTGCCCAGAATTCCTTGCAGGTAAGAGGACGCATGTGATTCATCCCAACCAATGAGATAGAAATGGAAGTCTGTCTGCTTGAAGAATAAACTCTGTATTATTTTTTTCATGTTAAAAATGAAAACTTGGCTGGCCACTCTTTGCCTTTTGCCTCTTACTCCTCTTTCTCTGTGGAGTCTGGATTCAAGGTTAAGACTGGTGAAGCAGAGGGTTGGAAGGAGGCAAACCCCTCTCTGCCTCCAGATTTTGATTAATGTAAGAGCAAATAAAAACCTCTATTTAATTCAGCCACAAGAGCTGGATTTTTGTTACATGCCACTGAACAAAATCTTATGTGACACAGCAACCAGAGGTTCATTACAAATGAATGTTTCTCATTATCTTATAGTGTGATATTCTTAGCAATGGAGATAATTTGGAATAATATTAAATTACATGGTTAGAAGAGTAGCTTTCAGTTATCAATCAGTCTTGATTACTTCAAGGAGGAAAGTCTCAGTTTAGTGCTTGTATGCCTTAAACAGCTCTCTAAAACTTGTTTTTCTCCCTTGCAACAAACTGAGATACACTTCAGGCTAAGGACCTTTGTTAAGCATAATTGTCTAGCTAAAATTTAATAGTGCTGTTTTGTTCCATTAAGTCTGGTTTATAGTTCCCTTCTCATTATTGACAGTTTTACTGCATTTCCATTCATGACAATGATATAAAGTTTCTTTATAAAATATATTCATATAAAAAATGTGAATTGACTTGAAGAAAAATATTAATACAAACAAAAGTGATACACAGGGAATCTTTTTTTTTTTTTAAGAAAGACAGTGGTATGCAAATGACTATGGTTGAGCCCTAGATAAACAATCCTGCCTATAAGAGTAATGGCAGACTCACTAACACTTTTGGTTATATCCTATTTAACAATTTAAAACAGCCTTGACAGTACTCACACTGTTGGTCAAATATCCTCAGTACGGAAAATGAACCAACATAGGAAAAGTTATATACAAAATTTCTTTACCTTCCCATAAACTTGTGAATATAAACAGGATGCTTCAGGCCTACTATGTCCTCATCTAAACTGTCAGTAAATCTCAGTCCAAATTTCATCCTGTTTAATCCTAAAAATTATTCCACAGTGTTTCCTGTATGGATGATCAATCAATATTTGTACAGTTTCAGTTATTGCAAAGAAGGATTGCCATAGGAATATTCTATTGGGCTAAAATTGCAGATTCATCACCTAGGATCATCTATTCAATAACTTGAAACTTATTAAAATTTGAGAGTGAATGTTGTATGTCAACACTCTGGTCATCTCTCTGTTCATTTGTTTGAAGTAGCAAGTTTGGCTGCTAATACAAATATTATCTGCTGTTGCAAGCTCCCTTATTTGAGAAATCTGAGGTTTTAGTTCTTAGGCATAATCTTATAAGAAAAACAAATCAAAGCAAAGGTCAAATTGTGAATGAAAATTCAAAACCAAAGCTCTGCAACTATGGAAAAGGAAAGCTTAAAATTAAGAATCACAGATTCTCTGATTTTAAAGTTTTGCCAAATGTCTTCTGTATTCACTGCAGCGCTCAAATAATTATCACGTCGAATTTCATAACAAAGGCCTTGGAAAGACTGAAAAATTGTCTAGTACTTATAAACACTATTATTAAAATTAAGACAAATATAAGTTAAAAGTAGAGACCTAAGGCATGTATTAGGAAAACTGTTAAATTTTGAAAGTCACTTCTCTTTAGGTTTTCTGGTTAGCTGAGACAAAACTGGGAAGTCCTGATTTATCAAATAAATTGTTTTTTTCCTCTATTTCATTCTACTAGAGTAGATTTGGCCAGTTACTATTTTGACAGATATGTAATCTCTCTGGATAAAATGTAACCAACCACAGTGATTATTCACATTAAGCCCTCGATTTTGCCAAAAAAACAGAAAACATGAGAGAGATTTCTAAAACGTTAGACACATGGGAGCCACAATTTTTCTCAATTGCATTTTCTTTTCTAAAGTATTCAAACTGCTTTGGATGGAATATTGTTTTGTGTGCTTGAATGAGATAAATCACTCATATAAGCAGATGATCCCAGAATGTAGTTTGATGAGCAACCACAAAGCACCAGGGAAAACTCACACACACACACACACACACACACACACACACACAGTGGCTATGTCTCAATAAATAAGCCAAAACAATAAAGAACTGAGATATTTGATAAGATGATTAGCAAAACACAGTCCACTTTTGTTGATATAACTGATACACTTTAGAGAGAATTGTTATGTGTGCTTAGACGACAATGTGGAGATATGAGACAGCCAGAAAAAGAAGACAAGGTGGGGGCTATTGAACTACCATGGGAAGCAATAAACCTAGGTATAATATTAATAGATCAAGGGCATATGAATTGCAGGTTTCCTCCTAGCTTACACTGCCATCTAGATAGGCCCATGGTAGCTAGCAGCAGAAATATAGTGTCACATGACATCAAGTTGTACATTCTGTAATCTTTGGCAGTAACTGAAAGAAACCTCTCTCAAGAGGAAGATATATTAAGGGTGATAATTTATGATTCCAAGGACGAAAGCTTGGTAAGATTGGTATCAGGCAGGCTTTTTTCCCTTTCCCTTTTTTGCTTTTGTCCAGACAGCAAATGCCCAGGGAAAACACTTAACTGCCCAGAATTCCTTGCAGGTAAGAGGACGCATGTGATTCATCCCAACCAATGAGATAGAAATGGAAGTCTGTCTGCTTGAAGAATAAACTCTGTATTATTTTTTTCATGTTAAAAATGAAAACTTGGCTGGCCACTCTTTGCCTTTTGCCTCTTACTCCTCTTTCTCTGTGGAGTCTGGATTCAAGGTTAAGACTGGTGAAGCAGAGGGTTGGAAGGAGGCAAACCCCTCTCTGCCTCCAGATTTTGATTAATGTAAGAGCAAATAAAAACCTCTATTTAATTCAGCCACAAGAGCTGGATTTTTGTTACATGCCACTGAACAAAATCTTATGTGACACAGCAACCAGAGGTTCATTACAAATGAATGTTTCTCATTATCTTATAGTGTGATATTCTTAGCAATGGAGATAATTTGGAATAATATTAAATTACATGGTTAGAAGAGTAGCTTTCAGTTATCAATCAGTCTTGATTACTTCAAGGAGGAAAGTCTCAGTTTAGTGCTTGTATGCCTTAAACAGCTCTCTAAAACTTGTTTTTCTCCCTTGCAACAAACTGAGATACACTTCAGGCTAAGGACCTTTGTTAAGCATAATTGTCTAGCTAAAATTTAATAGTTCTGTTTTGTTCCATTAAGTCTGGTTTATAGTTCCCTTCTCATTATTGACAGTTTTACTGCATTTCCATTCATGACAATGATATAAAGTTTCTTTATAAAATATATTCATATAAAAAATGTGAATTGACTTGAAGAAAAATATTAATACAAACAAAAGTGATACACAGGGAATCTTTTTTTTTTTTTAAGAAAGACAGTGGTATGCAAATGACTATGGTTGAGCCCTAGATAAACAATCCTGCCTATAAGAGTAATGGCAGACTCACTAACACTTTTGGTTATATCCTATTTAACAATTTAAAACAGCCTTGACAGTACTCACACTGTTGGTCAAATTCCTCAGTACGGAAAATGAACCAACATAGGAAAAGTTATATACAAAATTTCTTTACCTTCCCATAAACTTGTGAATATAAACAGGATGCTTCAGGCCTACTATGTCCTCATCTAAACTGTCAGTAAATCTCAGTCCAAATTTCATCCTGTTTAATCCTAAAAATTATTCCACAGTGTTTCCTGTATGGATGATCAATCAATATTTGTACAGTTTCAGTTATTGCAAAGAAGGATTGCCATAGGAATATTCTATTGGGCTAAAATTGCAGATTCATCACCTAGGATCATCTATTCAATAACTTGAAACTTATTAAAATTTGAGAGTGAATGTTGTATGTCAACACTCTGGTCATCTCTCTGTTCATTTGTTTGAAGTAGCAAGTTTGGCTGCTAATACAAATATTATCTGCTGTTGCAAGCTCCCTTATTTGAGAAATCTGAGGTTTTAGTTCTTAGGCATAATCTTATAAGAAAAACAAATCAAAGCAAAGGTCAAATTGTGAATGAAAATTCAAAACCAAAGCTCTGCAACTATGGAAAAGGAAAGCTTAAAATTAAGAATCACAGATTCTCTGATTTTAAAGTTTTGCCAAATGTCTTCTGTATTCACTGCAGCGCTCAAATAATTATCACGTCGAATTTCATAACAAAGGCCTTGGAAAGACTGAAAAATTGTCTAGTACTTATAAACACTCCTGATAATTTTATTATGACAGTAATTTGTTCAAATATAAGCTGTGTGCTTCTTCCTCTTGTTGATTCTCATCATTCCACCTTAAAAATGAACATCTACAGTGAAGTTACAGGCACAGAAGGATGATGGGTTACTGTATAAAGGACATAGAAAATAATTCAGATGATAAAAGAACAAGGCTGGAACTGTGGCTTGGATCTGAGGCATGCAAGACAGTGCAGAGGATAAATGGCAAAGAATTACCACTTTGGGGGCTAATGCAGGAGCCAAGGGCATAGGCAGGGCTGGGGAAGAGTTCTGTAGCTTCAGAGCTGATGCTAAAAGGCAAATGGGAACTAGATAAATTCTCCAAGAAAAGCTGCCTTACAGATTACATCTTAATTCTAAAATACTGGCCTTGAGATATCCATTTAGGTGAGGATTATACAATAGCAAGGAATTGTGGGTTGACCAGAGGGTAAGAGGTACTGTTATTCTGACTTTCTGTTGTGCCGAGCACCTACTGCATTATGTTAACTCTTAGACTTCAATACCACTTGGGGAAAAGAGCTATTGGGCTCCAAACTGAACCCTATTATTTCTGGCTGGGCTAATCTTCTGCAGTCTAGAGAGTGAATGGTGAATGAATGGTAAAAGTCACTCAGTCATGTCTGACTCTTTGTGACCCCATGGATTTGTCCATGGAATTCTCCAGGACAGAATACTGGAGTAGGTAGCCTTTCCCTTCTCCAGGGGATCTTCCCAGCCCAGGGATCAAACTCAGGTCTCTCACATTGCAGGCAGATTCTTTACCAGCTGAGCCATCAGGGAAGCCCAGTCTAGAGAGTATTCCTGGACTACTGTGAATCAGTCTGACAAGCTGGATACAGCCTCATCTTTGCTCTACCATCTTTAGAGTCAGGTCAAGTGGCTGGTTCTACAAAAACTGGAAATTTGGACACATGTATTGAGAGACAATTAGCTCGCAAACAGTAATCAGTGTCCTGGGAGAACACACAGCTTAGGACAAAAGATAATTAAAAAGCAGGAAGGAAGTGATTTGAGTAAGCATGGGCAAAGCAGAGATCACAAAAAGCAAGAGTAACTCCTAGTGGGTTTCTGTTCTTAGAGGTAGCTTGATCATATTTCAGTCAGACTAGGAGTGTCTCCTAGTCTAAGGTGCCTTGAAAATAAGATACAGTTGGTAGCACTGTCTCTTCTGTACAATAATGTTCATTATCTATTCAGAAATAATATTGTCCTGGTATATCTAAAACTGTCATAAAGTAACAAGATCATTCAAGCTTAGTTGGGTGTACTTGTGTGAGCGTGAATGTGAGCTTTAAAAGAGATATAATACATATGAATAGATGAGAACAGCAGGTTTTTTTAAACCTTCAGGTTACATAAAAGAGTGATTGCTGAGTAAATGTGCGGCTGCTGACTGTTGGGATGCCGAGCCAGTTTTGAATATTTAAGCAATAATTGACACTGTCTTCAAAGCGATGAATGGCTCCCATGTTGAGACCACATATTGTTATGTTTACTTAGAGGCTGAGTTGATGATAGGCTTTATATTACATGCAGGAAAGAAATGAGTCTCTGAAAGATGTTTCATACTAATATTATTGTCAACACACAAGAGAGACAGACTGGCTTCTGATATGAACTTTACAGATTTCAAACTCTTCATGAGGAATTAGAGTTAAGTTTTAATTGAATCCTTAATTAGCATTATCCAAATATATTTGGGAACTGATTCATGGTATAGAAATTTGTTCAGATTAATGTTACAGGGAAGGAGGAAGTGATTTTTTTTTAATATTCAGAAGAGAATATCCTGACATTTAGATAGGCTCCTTTTGAATTATAACCTACAATTTGTAAACATCTATAAAATAACCAGATATTTTAAGTCTAATATATATAGGGAAATATGACTAGATTAATTCTTTCTGTCACTTAAGCATTCATTTTGTTTTTGTTTTTGTTTTTGATCACACAACATGGCATGTGGGGTTTCAGTTTCCCAACTGGGGATCAAACTCACGTCCCCTGCATTAGAAGTGCAAAGTCTTAACCAAAGGACCACCGAGGAAGTCCCATCTGTCGCCTAAGTGCTTAACTTTGGTTCGGAAGCATGGTCCAAGAGGTGAGATAAATGTGGCTTTAAGAGATATCTAGGAAACTTCTGACTGAGTGAAGTAAGCAGGGTTCCTAAGGAAAAAGACCAACATTCTAACCTATCTTCTAGACAGTTTTCCAGCTGCAACTCAGTTTATTTACTGTTTTTGTTTTACATTCACACTGTGCAGCAGAATGACTACTCTTATATACTGAATTCACTAATTCAAGAATGTTAGAGTCAATGTTTAGACAGTCTAGATGTTCCCCCGCAATGTGTAATGAGTATGCTAAAGTAAATGAAAGAACGTGATCCACAGAATCTAAGGTTAAAAGGTGACCCCAGAGGCCAACTGCTTTCTGTATTTCATAGGTGTGAATTACCAAAAAAGAATGGAGCAGAACTAAAGTTTCAACCTTACATATATCTTTAGATGTATCCATGGTAAGAATATTAGTATGAACATCTATGCTTGGAATATTCTTAGAGAGCTCACTGACCCTTGCTCTTCTCTTGAAAATGTAATTTATTGGGTGTTGTGAATTTAATCCACCTAAAGCTCCCAAGTGTATCACCTATCTTTCATGCAAGGAAGTCCCATCTGTCGCCTAAGTGCTTAACTTTGGTTCGGAAGCATGGTCCAAGAGGTGAGATAAATGTGGCTTTAAGAGATATCTAGGAAACTTCTGACTGAGTGAAGTAAGCAGGGTTCCTAAGGAAAAAGACCAACATTCTAACCTATCTTCTAGACAGTTTTCCAGCTGCAACTCAGTTTATTTACTGTTTTTGTTTTACATTCACACTGTGCAGCAGAATGACTACTCTTATACACTGAATTCACTAATTCAAGAATGTTAGAGTCAATGTTTAGACAGTCTAGATGTTCCCCCGCAATGTGTAATGAGTATGCTAAAGTAAATGAAAGAACGTGATCCACAGAATCTAAGGTTAAAAGGTGACCCCAGAGGCCAACTGCTTTCTGTATTTCATAGGTGTGAATTACCAAAAAAGAATGGAGCAGAACTAAAGTTTCAACCTTACATATATCTTTAGATGTATCCATGGTAAGAATATTAGTATGAACATCTATGCTTGGAATATTCTTAGAGAGCTCACTGACCCTTGCTCTTCTCTTGAAAATGTAATTTATTGGGTGTTGTGAATTTAATCCACCTAAAGCTCCCAAGTGTATCACCTATCTTTCATGCAACTCAATTTGGCCAGCTCACTCTCTCTGCTGAGACCATGAAGATCCTTTTAAGCCTATCATTCTTAGAACATGAAGTTATTTCATATCTTCTTTAAAACGACCATATCTATTTTAGGCATAGCTCTATCTTGATATGGAGAGCTTCTTATAGGCAAATAGAAGTTAAGTGGGATTCTTTAGGACTAATTCATTTTTTAAAAGATTTTATAACCATAATATTAACATGAAAATATAATCTCTCTTTAAAATATCCTACTAGTCATTCTCAGATAAGATAGGAGAACATAATTTTATATTTATTCCAAGGCAGTCAAATATCAAGCTAGTGAATAATAGCAGGTTAGGACTGCTACACAAACACTGATAATTAAATTTTAAAAATATCTTAACAGAGAACTATATAGTCATAAGTTTTTAAAGAACAGACCATAAATTATGATTTAATCAAAAATTTCCAGAAGGCTGTTTTTTATCACAATAGTCATTTTTCTCCACCATTTACTTGTTCTATTTTCAAACGTTGAGTAATCCTTATAAACAATTATTTTATTTTCCCAGTAATAAGAAATGGTGCTGTCTACACAAAAATAGGAAAAGGAGTATGTCAAGGATGTATATTATCACCCTGCCTATTTAACTTATATGCAGAGTACATTATGAGAAATGCTGGGCTAAAAGAAGCACAAGCTGGAATCAAGACTGCTGGGAGAAATATCAATAACCTCAGATATGCAGATGATACCACGCTTATGGCAGAAAATGAAGAAGAATTAAAAAGCCTCTTGATGAAAGTGAAAGGGGAGAGTAAAAAAGTTAACTTAAAGTTCAACATTCAGAAAACTAAGATCATGGCATCCAGTCCCATCACTTCATGGCAAATAGATGGGGAAACAGTGGAAACAGTGGCAGACTTTATATTTGGGGGCTCCAAAATTACTGCAGACGGTGACTGCAGCCATGAAATTAAAAGACGCTTACTCCTTGGAAGAAAAGTTATGACCAACCTAGATAGCATATTCAAAAGCAGAGACATTACTTTGCCAACAAAGTCCGTCTAGTCAAGGCTATGGTTTTTCTGGTGGTCATGTATGGATGTGAGAGTTGGACTGTGAAGAAAGCTGAGCACCGAAGAATTGATGCTTTTGAACTGTGGTGTTGGAGAAGACTCTTGAGAGTTACTTGGACTGTAAGGAGATCCAACCAGTCCATCTAAAGGAGACCAGTTCTGGGTGTTCATTGGAAGGACTGATGTTGAGGCTGAAACTCCAATACTTTGGCCACCTCATGCGAAGAATTAACTCACTGGAAAACACCCTGATGCTGGGAGGGAAAGGAGGCAGGAGGTAAAGGGGACGACAGAAGATGAGATGGCTGGAGGGCATCACCGACTCAATGCACATGAGTTTGGGTGAACTCCGGGAGTTGGTGATGAACAGGGGGGCCTGGCGTGCTGTGATTCCTGGAATTGCAAAGAGTTGCACATGACTGAGTGACTGAACTGAATTGAACACATGTCCATATCTATCTCATTTGTATTTCTACTTCCTTGTCTCTGATTTGTATTATTATTCTGCTGTATTCAAGTTTCAAACTATCTTAACATGAGAGAAAAAATTAAATAAAGTCTCCCTCTGAATTTCCTCAAAAAGCTAATGAATAGAAGGGTTAACAACACATGGCTCCACAGATAAGCTTCTTTTGCCTCCTTCACAGGGTGTGCACATCTTCCTAAGATTGTCTTCCACTTAGTATTGTTCAGGCACAGAAGCCCCTCCTGAGGATAACAACTCTCACAGAGAAAGCCTGGTCACAAGGCCCTTGATTTGAGAAAGCAACACAGTTTCCCCTCAGATTTTCTGCTCTTCCAGGGATCAACACCTGCAAATCATTTTTTCCAAGTGTCAGTCATGCAAATGGCATCTATTCTTTCATTTGTTCACTCTCCAATGGGAATTTTGAAAAAGGGGAGGATTTCCTATTTTATTTTCTTCTAGAAAGAAATTTTTAAAAAATAAGAAAATAATAAAATCCCTAGGAATACATCTACCTAAGGAGGTACTGACCTGTACTCGAAAAATTATACATAAGATGCTGATGAAAGAAACATAAGACAACAAAAACAGAAGGAAAGATAACAATATTACTGTATTAGAAGAATTAATGTTGTTAAAATAACCATACTACTCAAGGCAATCTACAGACTCTAGGCAATGCCTATCAAAATACCAACTGCATTATTCACAGAACTAGAAAAAATTTAAAATTTGTATGGAAACCCCTGAATAATCAAAACAATCTTGAGAAAGAACAACAGAGCTGTAGGAATCATGCTCCCTGATTTCAGACTATATTGCAAAGCTACAGTTAATCAAAACAGTATGGTACTGGCATAAAAATAGACACAGAGATTAACAGAACATAATAGAGGGCCAGAAATAAGCCCACACACTTATGGGTAATTAATCTATGACAGAGGAGGCAAAAATATACAACAGAGAAAAGACAAGTCTCTTGAATAAGTGGTGCTGTATGTAAAAGAATGAAATTAGAACATTCTCTAAAATCATACACAAATATAAACTCAAATGGATTAAAGACCAGAATGTAAGATCAGATACCATAAAACTCCTAGAGGAAAACATACACAGAACACTCTTTCACATAAATCATGGCAATAATTTTTTTTTTGGTATCTATCTCCTAAAGCGAAGAAGATAAAAGCAAAAATACATACATGGGACCTAATTAAACTTAAAACGTTTTTCATAACCAAGGAAACTATCAGAAAACCAAAAGAGGCTACTGAATGGGAGAAAATGTTTGCAAATTATATGATTCATAAGGTGTAGGTATCTAAAATACACAAATAGCTCATACAACTCAACATCCAAAACAAAACATAGTCAAAAATGCACAGAACAGGAGAAAATTTTTTTCCAAAGAAGATATATAGATGTCCAACAGACACATGAAAAGATACTCAACACTGCTAACCGTCAGTTCAATTCAATTCAGTTCAGTTGCTCAGTCGTGTCTGACTCTTTGCAACCCCATGAATCGTAGCACACCAGGTCTCCCTGTCCGTCACCAACACCCAGAGTTCACTCAGACTCATATCCATCGAGTCAGTGATGCCATCCAGCCATCTCATCCTCTGTCGTCCCCTTCTCCTCCTGCCCCCAATCCCTCCCAGCATCACAGTCTTTTCCAATGAATCAACTCTTTGTATGAGGTGACCAAAGTACTGGAGTTTCAGCTTTAGCATCAGTCCTTCCAAAGAAATCCCAGGGCTGATCTCCTTCAGAATGGACTGGTTGGATCTCCTTGCAGTCCAAGTAACTCTCAAGAGTCTTCTCCAACATCACAGTTCAAAAGCATCAATTCTTC
>SJYC01130962.1:0-18225 GCA_006408675.1 Madoqua kirkii | reverse complement strand
AAAATAAAGTCTGACACTGTTTCCACTGTTTCCCCATCTATTTGCCATGAAGTGACGGGACTGGATGCCATGATCTTTGTTTTCTGAATGCTGAGCTTTAAGCCAACTTTTTCATTCTCCACTTTTACTTTCATCGAGAGGCTTTTTAGTTCCTCTTCACTTCTGCCATCAGAGAAATGCAAATTAAAACTATAATGAGGTATCACTTACTCTTGTCAGGATGGCTATTATCAAAATGACCACAAATAACAAATGCTGGCAAAGATGTGGAGAAAGGGAATTCTATACACTATTGGTGGGAATGTAAATTGGTGCAGCCACTCTGCAAAACTAAAAACTATGGAGGATTTTTTAAAATACTAAAAATAGAACTACATGATGAATAAACATTTCTACACCTAGGTATATATCTAAAAAGAAAGAAAAAAAACCCCACAAATTCAAAATTATATGCATCCCAGTGTTCACATAAGTATTATTTTCCACTGCCCAGAAATGGAAACAACCTAAGTTTCCATCAACAGATGAATTCATAAGGAACTGTGGTGTGTTTGTGTATATATTTAAACACACACACACACAATAGAGTAATACTCAACCATAAAAGGGGTTCCCTGGTAACTCAGATGGTAAAGAATCTGCCTGCAATGCAGGAGACTCAAGTTTGATCCTGGGTTAGGAAGATACTCTGGAGAAGGAAATGGCAATCCAATCCAGTATTCTTGTCTAGAGAATCCCATGGACAGAGGAGCCTGGTGGGCCAAAGTCCATGGGGGTTGCAAAGAGTTGGCACGACTAAATGACTAACACACAACCATAAAAAAACAATGATATTTTGACATCTGCAGTAATATGGACGGATTTGGCTAAGTGAAAGAAGTCAGACAGAGAAAGACAAATATGCATGATATCACTTTTAGTGGATTCTAAAAATATAAGAAACTACCAAGTATAACAAAAAAGAATCACAGGTGTAGAGAATAAACTAGTAGTTACTAGTGAGGAAAGGAAAGGGAGAAGGGGCAATATAAGGGTAGGAGATTAAGAGATACAACCTAGTAAGCATAAAATTAACCTTAAGGATAGTTAAGAATATACTCTACAACATGGAAAATATAGCTAAAATTTACTATGAACAAAGATATTGGAGGTGATGGAATTTCAGCTGAGCTATTTCAAATCCTAAGAGATGATGCTGTTAAAGTGCTGCACTTAATATGCCAGCAAATTGGGAAAACCAGTAGTTAGCATAAAATTAACCTTAAGGATAGTTAAGAATATACTCTACAACATGGAAAATATAGCTAAAATTTACTATGAACAAAGATATTGGAGGTGATGGAATTTCAGCTGAGCTATTTCAAATCCTAAGAGATGATGCTGTTAAAGTGCTGCACTTAATATGCCAGCAAATTGGGAAAACTCAGTAGTGCCCACAGGATTGGAAAAGTTTAGTTTTCATTCCAGTCCCAAAGAAAGGCAATGCCAAAGAATGTGCAGACTACCCACAACTGTACTCATCTCACATGCTAGCAAAGCAATGCTCAAAGTTCTCCAAGCTAGGCTTCAACAGTACATGAACCAAGAACTTCCAGATGTTCAAGCCAGATTTAGAAAAGACAGAGGAACCAGAGATTAAATTTCTAACATCTGCTGGATCATATGAAAAAAGAAAGAGAATTCCAGGAAAGAAACAGCTACTTTTGCTTCATTGACTACTGAAGCCTTTGACTTTATGGATTACAGTAAAGTGTGGAAAGTTCTTAAAGAGCTGGGAACACCAGACCACCATACCTGCTTCCTGAGAAATCTATGTGCAGGTCAAGATGCAACAGTTAGAACTGGACATGGAACAACAGTCTGGTTCCAAATTGGGAAAGGAGTACGTCAAGGCTGTATATTGTCACCCTGCTTATTTAACTTATATGAAGAGTATATCATGCGAAATGTCAGGTTGGATGTAGCACAAACTGGAATCAAGACTGCCAGGAGAGATATTAATAACCTCAGATGTGCAGATGACACCACCCTTATGGCAGAAAGTGAAGAGGAACTAAAGAGTCTTTTGATGAAAGTGAAAGAGGAGAGTGAAAAAGCTGGCTTAAAACTCATCATTCAAGAAATGATGATCATGGTATCTGGTCCCATCACTTCACGGCAAATAGATGAGGAAACAATGGAAACAGTGACAGTGAGAGACTTTACTTTCTTGGGCTCCAAAATCACTGCGGATGGTGACTGAAACCATGAAATTAACAAAGGCTTACTCCTTAGAAGAAAATCTGACAAACCTACAGCATATTAAAAAGCAGAGATATTACTTTGCCAACAAAGGTCCATCTAGTCAAAGCTATGGTTTTTCCCGTAGTCATGTATGGATATGAGAGTTGGACCATAAAGAAAGCTGAGCGCAGAAGAATTGATGCTTTTGAATTGCGATGTTGAAGACTCTTGAGAGAGTCACTTGGACTGCAAGGAGATCCAACGAGTCGTTCCTGAAGGAAATCAGTCCTGAATATTCACTGGCAGAACTGATGCTGAAGCTGAAACTCCAATACTTTGGCCACCTGATGCCAAGAGCAGACTCATTAGAAAAGACCCTGATGGTAGGAGAGATTGAAGGCAGGAGGAAAAGGGGATGACAGAGGATGAGATGGTTGGATAGCATCACCAACTCGATGGACATGAGTTTGAGCAAGCTCTTGGAGTTGGTAATGGACAGGGAAGCTTGGCATGCTGCAGTCCATGGGGTTGCAAAGAGTTGGACATGACTGAGTGACTGAACTGAGTTGAACTGATAACTGGAGTACAATCTTTAAAAACTTTGAATCACTTTATTATGCACCTGTAACTATATAGTGTTATACAGCAACTGCAAATAAAAAAATAAACAAAAAAGTATTTTTTGGTTATTGGAAGTTATATAAAAAGCTACTCTAATTTGGTGATTTCCAAGTAAAGCCGTTAATCAACCAACCTCTGCCACTAGGGCACTTCCTGGCTCCCGTCAACAATAATACCAATAATGCCTTTTCACTAGAGTGCAGTCCTGTGCAGTTCCCTTACAGATCTTGACCTGTGAGGACACTTATTAAAACCATTAGGGAGCATTAAAACCTCATTAAAACCTGGTATTGTTTTAAGCTTGTAATCAATATTGTCTGCTCCAGAGATCTGACAATGGGACTTCCTGGAGAAAACTCTGCACCCTGGGGCTGGCTGAGCCATGCACACTCAGACTGATCTTGTTCACATTAGACTGTGGCCTTTAAAGTCCCTTATGTCTCTACGTCTTTGGACTTTGATCTCTAAAAACTACATAACATCTCTTATGTCCTAAAACTAGATTATTTCTTAATTACATATTATCACGTATGAAATGGAGAGCAATCATAGAGTCAAATATATTTAAAGTAGTATCTCTCCATTTTCCAATGCCAAAAACTATCATTAAGTCAATAGTGGGTTCTATCTTCAGTAGAATCTTTGAGATGAGAAAATATCACAATAAAGTATTTGGGAGACAATGGTGTCCAATGTAGGCTTATAACTTCAAACTCCTTCAAATATACACTATTTAAATATTCTTCATTTAGGCATTTATTTTGTGAAGTTAAGGGAATAAATGAATTTCTTAGGACTAGTGGCATAAGATTCAAGGACTTTTCAACTTGCATATGTCCATCCCATTACTTCATGGAAAACACATGGGGAAAAAGTGGAAACAATGACAAGTTTTATTTTCTTGAGCTCTCAAATCACTGTGAACAGTGACTGCAGCTACAAAATTAAAAGATGTTTGCTCCTAAAGAAGCCTGGCACACTGCAGTCCACAGGATTACAAAGAGTCAGACACAATTGAGCAACTGAGCAATAACACCTAAAGAATAGATGTTATCATTGTCTCTATTTATAAATGGAGAAACAAATGGGTAAACAGATTCTATAAACTGCTCAGCATCTCCCAGCCTATAAAAGGCAGAACCAGAATTCAAATTCAGGGCTCTCTGACTTCAAGTGAAGTGAAATGAAGTGAAAGTTGTTCAGTCGTGTCTGACTCTTTGTGACCCGATGGCCTATACAGTGTGTGGAATTCTCCAGGCCAAAATACTGGAGTGGACAGCCTTTCCCTTCTCCAGTGGATCTTCCCAACCCTGGGATTGAACCCAGGTCTCCTGCACTACAGGTGAGTTCTTTACCAGCTGAGTCACAGGTGAGGCCAAGAATACTCAAGTGGGTAGTCTATCCCTTCTCCAGAGGATCTTCCTGGCCCTGGAATCAAACCAGGTTTTCCTGCATTTCAGGTGGATTCTTTAACAGCTGAGCTACCAGAGAAGCCCATTTCTGAATTCAAGGTACAGATATTTTCACTGCATCTATGATGGCTTCATAAAATTTGTAGAACAGATTCAAAACACAGTGTTTTGAAAAAGCTGTTCCCTGTCTCTTAGGGAAACTATTCCAAACTCACTTGATTATGTCATGGTCTATAAAACATATGCAGCAAATGAGATAAAAGAACAAACAAATCCCAGAAATAATTTTAAATCATTTTATCTTTTCATTGGCAATTCATTCCTAAGTATTTTTTTTCTTTGTTGGTTCTTAGAAGTAATACTATCAAAATCTCTGGGTACACATAAAACCATTTAGTATTATTAATGGTTTTAAAAATATTTTGTTTGAAATAGCATCTTTTTCAGGAAAAGTGAACATTTCTTATTATTTTCATGGGGTTATTAGTATGATAATTGGGGGTTCTATCAAGCAGTTAATTTTCTGGTTATTCTTTTTTATTGTAAAGTGAAGAAACAGGGTCTAGAGAATAATTTTCAACATTGAATAAAAACAAGGAAGCCAATGAGTTGTGAATGCAGATTCTGAGTAAAGGTAGAAAGCAATAACTCATATAAACGTTTATTTTTTCTGGTCTTGAAACTGATGTATTACAATGATAATCTGAGGTGCACTATAATGTAGGATTTAAAGAAATTAATAGCTTTACAGATATATATTATCCTCTGAATTTATAAACATTTAAATAATACAAGCATCACAGTGATAGAAAACAGGTGCACTGGCACAAAAACGAAATTGTAATGTAGTGATCTGTCAGATATTCGATTCATTTTCAGTCTTCAAATTTCTTTCAGAATAAGTTGTGTCCATGCTAAGTCACTTCAATTGTATCTTACTCTTTGTGACACCATGGACTGTTTCCTGCCAGGCTTCTCTGTCCATTGGGTTCCGAAGGCAAGAATACTGGAGTGGTTTGCCATGTTCTCCACCGGGGGATCTTCCCCACCCAGGAATAGAATCCATGTCTCTCACATCTCCTTCATTGGCAGGTGGGTTCTTTACCACTAGTACCATCTAGGAAGCCCAGCATAAGTTAGGTAAACATTAAAGTTACAACATAACTGTCATTTGTCAAAAACAGAAATGTAAAATATTCAGGGGCTATTTTTTTTTTTTAAGGCTCCACATCAGCACCATGATCTGAAAACTACAAAGTTTATGACCAAACTGAATATTTGTTCCATTCCTTTGAGACACTATTAGCGGGTAGTCTTTTCTTTGGAGAATGGATAGATTGGTTTTAGCTCTACTCCAGTGGTTAGGCCAGTTAGCTACACTGATGTATTTAATCATATGGTTTAAAATTATGTTTATGCCTTCAGAGGAAATTAATGTAATTATAATTTGAAGTTTGTTTCTTCTTTTTTGTTGCTAGGGACAAATCTACACAAGAAGAGGCTTTCCTAGTGCTTTGTTTGTCTTTTGTTTGAACATGTATCCTTGAATTTTTTAACTTCCAGACAGAGTTTGATAGCAGCAATTTGGGTTGGCAGAAAAACCAATTTGGGGTCTGGGAGTCAGAAAGAGTTTGAAGCCGAGCTCGTCCACCTATGGGCTGAGAGACTAAGGAGAAACAGCTGGGCCTACTGTGCTCAGTTTGTCACTGTTTCATGTATATACTAATACCTTCTTGACAGGGCTGGGATAAATTTTAAATGATTTGGATGTGACCATTCCTCTAATGTGGGCTTCCATGGTGACTCAGTGGTAAAGACTCTGCCTACCAACGCAGGAGACACAGGTTTGAAGATCCGGGGTATCTTCTCAGCCCAAGGATCAAACCCAGGTCTTGATCAGGTCTCTCAGGAAGATTCCCTGGAGAATAAAATGGTAACCCACTCCAGTGTTCTTGCCTGGGAAATCCCAAAGACAGAAGACCTGGCGGGCTATATATAGTTCATAGGGTCACAAAAGAGTTGGACAAAACTTATTGACTTAAACAACAATTCCTCTTATGCAGGAAATGACTCCGGAATTTTCTTTTGTTTTCTTTTTATGTTGGAGAGTGGGGCAAACAGGCATTATTTTCTATTTAATTTACTCCTATTTGTCTGTGAATATGTGTTTGAATGCCTGCCTCATCAGTATTGTTCAACACTACAGAAAAGATTAACACATCATGTATTACCTGTATGTAAGGTATGGACTCCTGTTCTATCAACATTCTTTATATCTGAAACCCTCCAGGAACTGTGATGTAGCTATTCTGCAAGGGAAAGGACTTTTCCCTCACTGCCACCATCATAGGACATGTAGTTCTGCTTTTGCAGTTTCTTCTGAAATACTAAAAAGCCAGCCTTTCATGAACTGGTCTGCAAAAATTAAGTACCATTTACAATAGCACTCTCATGGAAAACTGTGCTCTAAGTTTACTGACACAAGACAAACTTACGAAACCATCTGCACATAAGACTCTTAATTTTGTACAATGAGTACATATATTTTTGTCTATTTACAGGTCAGGAAGCAACAGTTAGAACTGGACATAGAAAACAGACTAGTTCTAAATAGGAAAAGGGGTACGCCAAGGCTGTATATTGTCACCCTGCTTATTTAATTTATATTGAGAGTACACCATGAGAAACGCTGGGCTGGAAGAAGCACAAGCTAGAATCAAGATTGCTGGGAGAAATATCAATAACCTCTGATATGCAAATGACACCACCCTTATGGCAGAAAGTGAAGAAGAACTAAAGAGCCTCTTGATGAAAGTGAAAGAGGAGAGTGAAAAAATTGGCTTAAAGCTCAACATTCAGAAAACTAAGATCATGGCATCCAGTCCCATCACTTCATGGCAAATAGATGGGGAACCAGTGGAAACAGTGGCAGATTTTATTTTTCTGGGCTCCAAAATCACTGTGGATGGTGACTGCAGCCATGAAATTAAAAGATGCTTACTCCTTGGAAGGAAAGTTATGACCAACTTAGATAGCATATTAAAAAGCAGAGACATTACTTTGCCAATAAAGGTCCATCTAGTCAATACTGTGGTTTTTCCAGTGGTCATGTATGGATGTGAGAGCTGGACTATAAAGAAAGCTGAATGCAGAAGAACTGATGCTTTTGAACTGTGGTGTTGGAGAAGACTCTTGAGAGTCCCTTGGACTGCAAGGAGATCCAACCATTCCATCCTAAAGGAGATCAGTCCTGGGTGTTCATTGGAGGGACTGATGTTGAGGCTGAAACTCCAATATTTTTAGCCATTTGATACAGAGGGCTGACTCATTTGAAAAGACCCTGATGCTGGGAAAGACTGAGGGCAGGAGGAGAAGGGGACAACAGAGGATAACACTGTTAGATGACATCACCGACTCAATGGACATGAGTTTGGGTAAACTCCGGGAGTTGGTGATGGACAGGGAGGCCTGGCGTGCTGCAGTTCATGGGGATGCAGAGTCGGACATGACTGAGCAACTGAACTGAACTGAATATATATACAGTGCATCAGTGCTATTAAAAGTAATAGAAAAAGCCTGAAGATTATGAAAAGAAAATTTAAGCTATATACTTAACAAGATCCAGAAAAAAAGGTAAGTCATCTTTTTATTATAAATGTTATGCCTTTTTGTTTTCTTAAATAGTTACCATATTTCATGTTAAATATTGCTTTAGATTAGAAGCTTTTTCTCATTTAAATAAAACATGGAGCCTGGCTCTTAACATTACTGAAACTTCCTACTTTAATATGTTTGTAAATACTGACTTTTAAAAACCTTTGTTTTCTTTTTTTTCCTTTGTTTTTCAAATGTACTTCAACATTTGATTTAACTCAAAGTCGCTATATGGGTTGAAGCAGTTTTTGAAAGTCTCAAAAGTCAAAGTGTTAGTCATGTCCAACTCTTTGCAACCCCATGGACTGTAGGCCACCAAGCTCCTCTGTCTATGGGATTCTCCAGGCAAGAATACTGGAGTAGGAAGCCACTCCTCTCTCCAGGGGATCCTCCCAACCCAGCGATGGAAACTGGGTCTTCTGCATTGGTAGATGAGTTTGTTACCATCTAAGCCATAAAGGATGCCCCAAAAGCCTCTTTACTACATGTTAATGAGTATGAGAAAGAGTGACAAAAGGAGAGAATGCACAGTTAGATTTGAAAAGTATAATGTTGAATTCAGGCAAGGAGTATGATTCAGTGGGAAACAACTGGGATTGGAGGGCAGGGAGTCAGTAAAGCAAGTTCAGTTAACAATCTGTGCTGCTGCTGCTGCTAAGTTGCTTCAGTCATGTCCAGTTCTGTGCAACCCCATAAATGGCAGCCCACGAGGCTCTGCCATCCCTGGGATTCTCCAGGCAAGAACACTGGAGTGGGTTGCCATTTCCTTCTCCAGTGCATAAACATGAAAAGTGAAAGTGAAGTCACTCAGTCGTGTCTGACCTTTGCGATTCCGTGGATTGCAACCTGTGCACACCTGGGCAAAAGTTGCTCAAGTCTCCATCTATGCTTAGAGAGATGAATGAGGCAACCCTGAGAGTCGGCCATCTCTGCAAACTAGTTGTTGTTGTTGCTGTGGTTTAGTCACTAAGTCATGCTGTGAAGTCAACTTGCTTCTGACTTTAAGTAAAATAGACTTTGAAACTCCATGTATTGTAGCTCACCAGGCTCCTCTGTCCATGAGATTTCCCAGACAAGAATATTGGAGTGGGCTGTCATTTCTTTCTCCAGTGGATTTTCCCAACCCAGAGATCGAACCTGCATCTCCTGCTTGGCAGGCAGATTCTTTACCACTGATCCATCTGTGAATCCCCTCTATAAACTATAGGAACAGATAATCTATACAAAAATTATATAAAATAGAGACCTTTGGGGTCTCTTCAGCCATTCTGGCGGGAGACCTTGGTTCAGTTCCTAGGTCTGGAAGATCACTGGGGAAGGGATAGGCTACCCACTCCAGTATTCTTGGGCTTCCCTGATGGCTCAGCTGGTAAAGAATCTGCGTGCAATACGGGAGACATGGATTTGATCCCTGGGTTGGGAAGATCCCCTGGAGAAGGGAAAGGCTGCCCACTCCAGTATTCTGGCCTGGAGAATTCCACGGACTGTATAGTCCGTGGGTCGCAAAGAGTCAGACGCAACTGAGTGACCTTCACTTTCACTTCACAGTCATTCTGGCATGAGTTGTCTGTGTCATGTGATGTTAGAGAGACATGTTAGAATGAACTGCAGCATATGATCTCATCTGCTTATTCAGAAATGGCATTTACTCTTGAACTTAAGTCTCTGGGAAACACAATGATTTTAACTGCTTGTAATCTTGGTATGGAATAGAGAAAAGTAAGTGAGGAGTTAGGTTAATTTTCTTTACTATAATAAAAGAGGAATTAGACTTAGATGAACATTTTTTAAAAGCTTTCTCTGTTTTTAGGTATATACTTTGCTAAATTATGATTAGATGACTTCATGCTTAAGAAGTTTAAAGTGAAAAAGGCAAGCCTAGTGGATTGCATCATTAGCTGATTAAAGAAAATGTTAACTAAAACATCACCATCAAGTATATGACCTGATCTAATTAGTTGATTACTAATTCAGATTTAGTGTTGAGTACCTTTACTTTGAACATCAATTTCAGCTTAACAGAAGTTCTTCCTGCTTCTCTATCATCATAGAAAACAAGGTTTGGCAATTGAGCAATTAAAGAAATGAATGAATAAATATTAGATTAAGGCTTTTCCTGACATCCATTTCTGAAAGCCAAAAAAATGTTGTTCACAGCATGTCATTACACAATAGAAAGCCACGTCTCCTTTCCAAACAAAATGGCACCTTTCAACTTTATCAAAATCTCTCTCTCTATCCAAAACTATATTATCATTTTTTTTTTTTAGCATTAGTAAGTTCCTGACCCTGTGCTCTATTCTGTGAATCTCAGGACAAATGAGATAGAGAATCTATATATAAGTATCACAGTGTACTGGATTAGAAAGTCACATTAACAATCTCCTGTGATTAATGATGGAAGGAGAAAGTGGGCATTGGTGGTTACAATGGAGAAAAGAAGAAATAGCTATAACCTATGTGGGCTAGGTAGACAGAATTAGAGAAGGCAGTTCTGTATTAGAACAAGGGTAGATGAAAGGAACTCCCTCTGCCTTTCTAACTTATTCCCTTTATCGGGTTTTTAAAAGGTGGATGTCACTACCTGGCTCCATTTTTAGTCTCTCTCCCATTTTATCAAGGTTTATCTCTCTTCCTCCTAATCTCTCATATTCCTTTCCTGCTAGAGACCAATAGTCTTATCTGTGCAGTGGCAATGATCTAGAGCTCTACTGACCAATAATTTCATTAACTCTCATGATACTTTTCATAAAAAATAATATACAAATGGCAATTGTTACTTCAATTTTACATATGTAAAATTTAAGTCACAAAGAATGAGATAGATTTTTCTAGGGTTACATAGAAAACAGGGATTCAAGATGAGAATACATGAAACCCCAGAACTGCATCCTTAAATGAGCATTTCATATCATATATAGTCACCATGAACTTCATTAATAGAGTTATTATCAAAAAGGAAAATGTCAGATTTCATCTAGAAATATCATAACCATGTTCATGTCATAGGATATTGCATTATACATTTTAAAATAATTCTAAAGATTGGAACATATATTTTACATTTTCAGTTTTTATAATATCATTATTATTCAGTAAATTTGTAATAGTGTGAAACAAAAAATGCATTTCTTAGGTTGAGTCTGTGAGCTTGTATGTTTGTTCATATGCATGTGTGTGCAATGTTTAGTCTGATTATAATGGCAGTTTGAATGCTTGGTTAGTCTACAGAGATTGGCAGTAATTAGCATGACAGACAAAAGGAGGAAATGTAGTCCATTTATGCCTCAGGCTGAACTAATTTTAGTGTTAAGTATGAATCTAATATCCATAAGTAGGGAATAGTTATTAAAATGTATTGACTCAGAATCATATTTATAGTTTTATAACAAAGGTAAGAACTGCCTAGCTTCAGTAAGACCACACACAGGTTTTGTTGAAGATAAAATTATGAAAATATTGTCTGGATATAACTCTGCTAGGAAAATTAGTGTCTAACAATCCATGGACATAAAATTTGAGCTTATCATTTCTGTTAAATGTTAATGTTTTTGGTACAACATGTACTCAATTAAGAAGTAAATTTTACAGATCAGTTGAAAATAGGATCTTTATGCAATATGCGTGTATGTTTACAGACTATATCTCTCTACCTCCAAGATGAAATTAATTTGCTTCTGGCTTTAAATAAATTAGACAGTACCTCAGTGTAGAGAAAGCTGAAGACTCAAGTTTTGATAGTATCAGGTGAATTGGAGATTTGGGAATTTGATTCCAGTGATTTTTTTATGATCTCTCAGTCACTGTCATGTTATTAGAGTATCATAAGAAAAATTCTGTCATGTCACTTCTAGATTTTCAGAGAACTATGGAATAGTAGTAAATTTGAGTCTCCTTCAACATATTCTAGTCCTATACCCTTTCCACAACTCTACTATTGGAACCTGACACATGTAAAGAGATAAGTGAAAGGATGTGTCGCTAAAAGAGAGTCACACGAGCACTGTGACCTTGGGATCAGCAAATTATCCATGAGACCTTAAGTAAGTAATCTAACCTCTCAGAATTTAGTCATGATAACTGTAGAGATAATACCGACCTGACCACATCATGAGACTATTTAAGTATCTCATTGACTGCTGACCATTATAACAGGTCAATAATACTGTCTAAAATACAGTGTTAAAAATAATATTAATAATGAGCATGGGCTATAAAAACTAATTATGGCTAATAATTTCAGCAATATTGCAGGATATAAGATCAAACATAAAATCAATCATATAGCTATGTACTAGTTATATAAAAGTATAATTAAGCAAATAAGTCTCTTTATTATAGCAACAAAAGGAATAACATGTTTAAGAATAGATTAAATGAAAAATCTGTACATTGAAAATTATAGAACATTGAGGAGGACATAAATAAATCAAAAGGTATGCTATGCTCATAGAGTGGAAATCTTAATAATCCTAAGATGGTAATACTCCTCCAAATGAGGTATAGGTTCAACACAGTCTGTATCAAAGTCAAAGCTGGATTTCTTTTTTAATTGACAAACTGATTCTAAAATTCATATGAAAATTAGAGGTTTTCAAAATAACCAGAACTGTCTATCAGAAGAATAATAAAGTAAAATGACCCACATTTTCTAAGTTCAAAACCTACTATCTAGCTACAGTAGTCAATGCAATGCAGTATGGCATAAGGGCAGATGTATAGATTAATTAAACAGAATCTAGAGCTCAGAAATAAACCCTTACACTTACAGTTAATTAATTTTTTTGACAAGAGAACCAAGGCAATTCAAAGGAGAAATAAGATAATTTCTATAAATGGTGCTAGGAAAACTTGACATCAACATATGAAAGAATGAAGGTGAACCTCTAATTCACCTACATACAAAAATTTAATCAAAATGAATCAAACACCTAAATGTAAGAGCCAAAGTTATAAAAAGGCATGATAGAAAAACCTAGGCATATATCTTCATTAACTTGGATTCGGTAGTGACTGTTTAGACACCACAAGTACAAACAGGAGACAAAAGAAAAAATTAACTGGACTTCATCAAACTTTAAAACTTTTGTGTTTCAAAGGTTACCATCAAGAAAGTGAAAGGATAATCCTCAGAATGGGAACAAAATGTTTGCAAATCATGTATCTGATGGACTCTAGTGACTGGAATGTATAAGAACAATCAAAACTTAAACATAAAAATATAACCCAATTTAAAAATGGCCATAGGGCTTGAATAGGAGTTTCTACAAAGAAGATACACAAATGGTCAATAAACACATGAAAAGATGCTCAATATCATTCCATTCAGTTCAGTTCAGTTCAGTTCAGTCGCTCAGTCATGTCCGACTCTTTGTGACCCCATGAACTGCAGTACACCAGGCCTCCTTGTCCATCACCAACTCCTGGAGTTCACTCAAACTCATGTCTGGTGATACCGTCCAGCCATCTTGTCCTCTGTTTTCCCCTTCTCCTCCTGCCCCCAATCCCTCCCAGCATCACAGTCTTTTCCAATGAGTCAACTCTTCACATGAGGTGGCCAAAGTACTAGTTAATGCAAATCAAAATCACAATGGGGTACTATTTCACACCCAGTATTGCAACTAAACTAAAACAATTTTTAAAAAGGAAAATAAGATGTGTTGATGAGAATATGGACATATCAGTCCCATCATAATCTTTGGAAAACACTTGGGCAGTTCCTAAAAGAGTAAAACAGAGTGTTCCTATATCGTCCAATAATTTCACTCCTAGATTTGTATTCTCCAAAACTGGAAACTGTATTTACAAAATAGCTGTAAGTGAATGTCCATTGTAGCATTATCTAGAATAGCTAAAAAAGGACAAGCAACCCAAATGATGAACCCAACTGATAACCTGAAAACAAATTTAATAAACCTGTACAGTAGAATATTATTTAATAATAAAATGAATGAAGCACAGATATATGCTACCACAGGGATAAATCTTGAAAAGGTTATGATTTTTAAAGAAAAAAGTCAGAAACAAAAGCTCATAGAGTGCATGGTTCTATTGCGAAGAAATATCCAGGATAGGTAAATTCATTGAGATGTTCTTTCACTGAAAGTAGATTTACTGGTTGTTAAGGAATGAAGTGGGGAATAGAGACAGAATGCTAATTGGTATGGAGTTTCTTTTTAGAATGATTTTAAAAGTTCCAAAATTAGCCAGTGACGACAGTTTTAAATCTTTGTAAATATACTAAAAACCACTGAATTTTACACTTTAAAAGATGTATTTATGGAATGTGAACTACATATCAATAAAACAATAATAATAAGTAGGCATTCCAGTAATGCATTCAAGGCAAGAAAGACACAGTTTGCTACAACACATGAAATTCTTTTTGTTAATTGAAGTTGAAGACAAAGGTTAACATTTAAATCTTTTCTGAGATGAGCAAATATTTCTTTAAACAGTAAGTTTGTTCAAACAGGTAAACATTTTGGGAGACCAGGGAAGCCTGAAGACTGAGTGTCCATTAAAGTAGGATCCAGAAGTATAAAGCTCTAGGTCACCTACGGGCAGCCTAAGACACTTGCCATCTTTGTGCAGAGGTAGACAGATTGATTAAAGAAAATAAGAAGATTCAGAAAACATATAAAAAGAAAGAATGAAAAAAAAAAAAACAGATTAGAAAATAGAATTCACCTTCATCAAATTTTGCCCAGATCTAACACTGCTCAGAAATGTTATCCTCAGAAAATCATTCCCTATGCTTTAAGAAGCAGTGGTTTTTAAAATATTATCTTTTCTTAATATGTCTTCCTTTGCATATTACAAACATCACACAACACATTTAGTTGGATTCTTTTAAGTTTATGTCTTCAAAACTTGTATCAAACTCTGTAACAGATCCTTAATCTCACATGTATTAAAATTGTGGAATAATTACATAGGCATAAAAGCTAAGGTAAAGAAAATTTACCATAATGTCTAGTTCAAGAAAAATTATTTGTTCTATACTTATGAGTCTCAGAGTGTACTTATCAGAGGAAGTAGGAAGTAAAAATTTCCTTAGATCATTAATTATCATAAGTTACACAAAATCATGTCATACGCCTATGTCTAATTTGAAGTAGTAATATTGTTTTACAGCTATACTCTTACAGAGAAATGTCTACTTAAAAAATGAACTTTTAGGTCTGTCTATATGACCATAAAGAGCATAAAAAAATTACTGTATCTGTGGCTATCTTAATTAACATTCTGCAAGTGGTAATACCAGGTCACTGCCCTTGGCATAGTTATAAAAATGTAACCCAGGCAGAAGAACTAACCATTATTATTTCCTATTTTCCCCCAATAATATTATGCTATGGTTAACAAGCCAATTCAGTAGAACAATTAGTTAAGCTATGCCAAAGGAGGCTGTTGAATGTTAGTGAAAGGAGTATTTCACTTGAATTCAAACAAGCTTAGTCCTAGCATTTGTCATTAAACTTTAATATGGTAGTATATGTAAGAAAGGCACAGAAAGTTTCTCTTCTTCCCTCTACCCCTCCCTCTCTTAATTTCCTCCTTTCTCCTTCCTTCCCCCCATTTTTCTTTCCTTTCTCCCTCCCCTCCTGCCTTCATCTTTCTTTTATCCAATAACTTTCAAAATACCCTTTTCATATTACTATTTAGAATACTCCTTTAGAAGTTTCATTGTTGTTATCTGACTATCTCTTAAAGGAGACATGGACTATAAAATAGTCAGTAATTCTTCAGAGTACAGTTTCAAGAGCTGTCTAACAGAACTCCATGCAATGACAGAAATGTTCTAAATATGCAGTCTGTGAGTTGTCACTACTGGGAATTTGAAGTGAGATTAGTGCAATCTGTGTGTGTGCACACTTAGTCGACTAAGTCCGACTGTTTGCAACCCCATGACTGTAGCCCATCAGGCTCCTCTGCCCATGAGATTTACCAGGCAAGAATACTGGAGTGGGTTGCCATTCCTTCTGCAGCAGATCCTCCTGACCAGGGATCAAGCCTGAGTCTCCTGTGCCGCTTGCACTGGCAGGCAGATTCTTTACCACCGAGCCAGGTGCCTGAGGTTTTGAATTCTGAATTTAATTATTTAAATATGGCAAATTGCTATATTAATGCCAGCTTGGAATTAATTTAAATATTTAAGTACATATAAATTACCAATAAATAATTTATAACATTTATAATGTTCTACTACATTAATAAAATATTGATATATATTAATATAGGTATAAATATATTTATAAATTTAAATAGATACATATATTTTATTAAAGTAAAGATATACAATATTAGTTTCAGGTATACAGCATAGAGATTCAATATTTTTATAGATAATATTCCATTTAAAGTTACTATAAAATAATGACTATATTTCCCTGGGCTGCACAATATATGTTTGTTGCTGATTTATTTTATAGTTAGCAGTCTGTGTCACTTAATCTCATACTTCTGTTTTGCCCTTACCCCATTCCACTCCATACTGGTAATCACTAGTTCTTTGTATTTGTCAGTCTGTTTCTTTTTTGTTATACTCATTTGTTTTACTTCTTAGATTTTACATATAAATGATAACAGAGTATTTGGTTTCTCTGAATTGTGTCACTAAGCATAATACCTTAGGTTCACCATGTTGATAGAAATGGCAGGATTTCTTTCTTTTTTATGGCTGAGAAATATTGTGTGTGCGTGTGTGTGTGTGTGTGCGTGTGTGTGTGTGCATTTTCTAGAGGTGATTTGAAAAGCACAGGTTATTTATTATCATACAAAATTGACCCCATGTGGAAGAAAAGCAAGGGCTTCCCAGGTGGATCACCTGTGGCTGATTCATGTCAATGTATGGCAAAACCAATACAGTACTGTAAAATAGAATAAAGTATTAAATAAAAAAATAATTTAAAAATAATAATAATAAAAGCTTGAGAATAAAAAATAAATAAAGTTATCCAAATGGAAAAAGAAAAGAATCTGCCTGAAATGAAGGTTCTATCCCTGGACTGGGAAAATCTGCTGGAGAAGGAAATGGCAACCCATTCCAGTATTCTTGCCTGGAGAATACCATGGACAGAGGAGCCTGGCAGGCTACAGTCCATAGGCTTGCAAAAGAGTCAGACACAACTGAGCAAGCAAACAGCAACAAAGAGACAAAAAGATAAGTATCATCAGACAGGAATAAAGTAAATTGTATAAATCCTGTCTAGCAGAAGAACTGTACAAAAAAGGTCTTAATGACCTAGATAACCATGACGGGGTGGTCACTCACCTAGAGCCAGACAGGCTGGAGTGTGAAGTCAAGTGGGCCTTTAGGGGAAGCATTACTACAACCAACCATAGAGGAGGTGATGGAATTCCAGCTGAGCTATTTCAAATCCTAAAAGATGATGCTGTGAAAGTGCTGCACTCAATATGCCAGCTAATTTGGAACACTCAGCAGTGGTTACAGGACTGGAAAAGGTCAGTTTTCATTCCAATCTCAAAGGAGGGAAATGCCAAAGAATGTTCAAACAATGACATAATTGTGCTCATTTCACATGCTAACAAGGTAATGCTCAAAATTCTCCAACCTAAGCTTCAACAGGACATGAATCAAGAACTTCCAGATGTGTTGGAACTTTGCCTGTGTGCTTAGTTGCTCAACAGTGTCCGACTCTGCCACCTCACGGACTATTGCCCACCAGGCTCCTCTGTCCATGGGATTCTCTAGGCAAGAATACTGAAGTGGGTTGCCATGCCCTCCTCCAGGGGATCTTCCCCACCCAGTGATCAGACCCAGGTCTCCCGCACTACAGGCACATTATATTCCAGCTGAGCTAGCAGGGAAGCCCAAGAATACTAGAGTGTGTAGCCTAACCCTTCTCTAGGAGATCTTCCTGACCCACAAATCACACCAGAGTCCCTTGCATTGCTGGCAGATTCTTTACCAGCTGTCATGCCAGATGTACTAGCTGGATTTACAAAACACAGAGGAATGAGAGATCAAATGGCCAGTATTCGTTGAATCTTAGAAAAAGAAAAGGAATTCCAGAAAAACACCTACTTCTGCTTCACTGACTACATTAAAACCTTTGACTGTATGGATCACAACCAACGGAAAATTCTTAAAGAAATGAGAATACCAGATCACCTTACTTACTCCTGAGAAACCTGTATGCAGGTCAAGAAGCAACAGTTAGAACTGACATGAAACGACAGATTGGTTCAAAACTGGGAAAGGAGTATGTCAAGGCTGTATATTGTCACCTGTTTATTTAACTTCTATGCAGAGTACATCAGTCTGGATGAAGCACAAGCTGGAATCAAG
>SJYC01130961.1:0-14834 GCA_006408675.1 Madoqua kirkii | reverse complement strand
ATGACATAATTGTGCTCATTTCACATGCTAACAAGGTAATGCTCAAAATTCTCCAACCTAAGCTTCAACAGGACATGAATCAAGAACTTCCAGATGTGTTGGAACTTTGCCTGTGTGCTTAGTTGCTCAACAGTGTCCGACTCTGCCACCTCACGGACTATTGCCCACCAGGCTCCTCTGTCCATGGGATTCTCTAGGCAAGAATACTGAAGTGGGTTGCCATGCCCTCCTCCAGGGGATCTTCCCCACCCAGTGATCAGACCCAGGTCTCCCGCACTACAGGCACATTATATTCCAGCTGAGCTAGCAGGGAAGCCCAAGAATACTAGAGTGTGTAGCCTAACCCTTCTCTAGGAGATCTTCCTGACCCACAAATCACACCAGAGTCCCTTGCATTGCTGGCAGATTCTTTACCAGCTGTCATGCCAGATGTACTAGCTGGATTTACAAAACACAGAGGAATGAGAGATCAAATGGCCAGTATTCGTTGAATCTTAGAAAAAGAAAAGGAATTCCAGAAAAACACCTACTTCTGCTTCACTGACTACATTAAAACCTTTGACTGTATGGATCACAACCAACGGAAAATTCTTAAAGAAATGAGAATACCAGATCACCTTACTTACTCCTGAGAAACCTGTATGCAGGTCAAGAAGCAACAGTTAGAACTGACATGAAACGACAGATTGGTTCAAAACTGGGAAAGGAGTATGTCAAGGCTGTATATTGTCACCTGTTTATTTAACTTCTATGCAGAGTACATCAGTCTGGATGAAGCACAAGCTGGAATCAAGATTGCTGAGAGAAATATCAACAACCTCAGATATGCAGATGATACCACCCTAATGGCAGAAAGCAAAGAAGAACTAAATAGCCTCTTGATGAAAGTGAAAGAGGAGAGTGAAAAAGCTGGCTTAAAACTCAGCATTCAAATAACTAAGATCATGGCATCCAGTTCCATCACTTATGGCAAATAGATGGGGAAAAAATGGAAACAGTGGCAGATTTTATCTTCTTGGGCTCCAAAATCACTGTGGACAATGACTACATCAATGAGATTAAAAGACATTTTTTCCTTGGAAGAAAAGCTATGACAAACCTAGATGGCATATTAAAAAGTAGAGACATCACTTTGCAGACAAAGGTCCATATAATCAAAGCTATGGCTTTTCTAGTAGTTTTGTACAAATGTAAGAGCTGGACTATAAAAAGGCCTGAGTACCAAAGAATTGATGTTTCTGAACTGAAGTGTTGGAGAAGATAATCCTTGCTATCCCTTGGACAGCAAGGAGATCAAACAAGTCAGTCAATCTTAAAAGAAATAAACTCTGAATATTCATTCAGAGGACTGATTCTGAAGCTGAAGCTCCAATACTTTGGCCATCTGATATGAAGAGCCGATTCACTGGAAAAAACCCTGATGCTGGGAAAGACTGAAGGTAGAAGTAGAAGAGGATGACAGAGAATGAGACATCTAGATAGCATCACTGACTCAGTGGATGTGAGTTTAAGCAAACTCTGGGAGATGCTGAAGTCCATGGGGTCACAAAGAGTCGGACACAACTTGGTGACTGATCAACAACAAAACTTTTAATTCTCCTTTGGCTTGGCAGTTTAAAATATTTCAATTGCAGATTTATATAATGTATGAATATTCTTAGATATGTTATAGCTGAAAGTTGAACAAACCCAGGGTAAACCTCAGAAAGTTTGGATGATACCATTAAACACAGCGGAATCCATACAGAACCAATTCCAATGTGAAGAGGAATCACCAGGACCAGCCCCAGATTGGGTAGATTTCTCACCTCAGCCTGGCCAAACCTAAATTCTTTGAGCCTACCTTTGAATGAAAATGCTTACTCTGAGAACCTTGCAAATACAGAGTTTGAGAAAGTACAGGTTGATGAACAGAGCTTGTTTCACTTGCAATCTATTTAGAAGTATATACTTTTTTTATATATAATGTGTTCTGTGAAACAAAGGTGAGAACAAATTTAGAGAAATTCTTAGAAAAAGTAAAGCCAGCAGGTAAATGTCTCATCTCCACAGCAGGCTATTATTTTTAATTATAAAATCCCCAAATCCTTATAGTAGACTATATCTGCCAGGGGATGTGGTAGATTTCAGTCCAGCTCTGTCCACCTCTCCCTCTCTGCCTGCCTTTAATCAAACCACTCGTTCAAAATAGGAGATAGTATCATTAGTTACTATTTTCTCCCTCTTTTTTTATTTTTTTGCTGATATTCCTCCAAACATTTTTAGCTATATTGAGAAAATTATGCTTTAAATATGTTGCATACTTAATTTTTTCAAACAGGTAGATTTTTTAAAAGTTTTTTTTTAATTTTTATTTATTTATTTTGGCTATGCTGGGTCTTGTTGCTGCAAGGGCTTTCTTCTAGTTGTGTTGAGTGGGGTTATTCTCTAATTGTGGTGCACAGGCTTCTCACTGTAGTGGTTTCTCTTGTGGAACACAAGCTTTAGAGAACCTGGGCTCAGTAGTTGCAGGGACAATAGTTGTGGCTCATTGGCTTGCTTAGCTCCTCGGCATGTGGGATCTTTCTGGACCAGGGATCGAACCAGCATCACCTGCATTGGCAGGTGGATTCTTTATCACTGAGCCACCACAGAAGTTCCAGGTAGATATTCTTAACCCACTTTATAGATACTTACATGTCAAAATAGTTAATAAATGTACTCTAAATCAAGCAGCCAGTTATTGCCAGAGTTAGAAGAAAAATGGGAACTTGGCTTTAGGAGTTTATAGTAATGTGGCTCAGAGGTTAAAGCATCTGCCTGCAATGCGGGAGACCCAGGTTCGATCCCTGGGTCAGGAAGATCCCCTGGAGAAGGAAATGGCAACTCATTCCAGGATTCTTGCCTGGAGAATCCCATGGTTGGAGGAGCCTGGTGGGCTACAGTCCACGGGGTTGCAAAGAGTTGGACACGACTGAGCAACTTCACTTCAATTAGAAGCAAGTGAGTTCAGTTGCCAATGAATGTGTCTATGACCAAGTATTTCCAAACCTACTCAACTTACTAGGCTCTTTACCTTCTCTCATTTCTCTTGCCGCAGTCCCATAGTGGTCTCTGGGTCATTTTCTGAACCTAAGCTGAGCTACACTGTCAATCACTGTTCATTGATAAATAATACCAACAAAAAACTAGAATATCATTCGCTGTAATCAAAAAGGAAGTTTTTTTCAAACAAAAATGTCAGTTGAATATAGTAAAATTAAGCAGTTTCAATTACTGGAAGAAAACAATATAACATTTTTCTTAGTGTTCACCTAGTTTTCTAAAAATGCATTGAAGAAAAGGTCACATGAAAAAGTAAAGAAAAATTAATTTTAAGATGTAAACTGCCACTCAGATTTTTTTAAGTTTCTCTTTTCATTTTAAAATAACCATGCATGATATTTAATGGTTGCTAAATGCTGAAATAAAATTTATGTTATTTAACTTGTCTTAATGTACTGTTAGCTATTAGAATGTGAGCCCCTACAAGGCATGAACCATAAGGTAAATATGTTGCAGCCTCGCAATACTTTGATATGTACTTATAAAAATTCAATAACATAATTGTTTAAAATTTATATTTTCATTTCAAATAAGTATTTTATGAGTCTCAAGTAATTGTTTTCTTTTCCATTTAAAAACTTAAAAATTTTTCCACTTTGTTTTTAATTGAAGGATAATAAAAATATTTTTATTTTACATTGCCTTGTTAGTTTCAGGTACATAGCAAAACAACTCAGCCATGCGTAATATGTATCTACTTTTTTTTTCCTAATTCTTTTCCCATTCAGGTTATTACAAAGCATTAGGTTCCCTGTGCTATACAGTAGGTCCTTGGTTATCTATTTTAAACATACCAATTGTTTAAGATTATGATAAATGTGTTGAACATAAATGACTTGTCCATGTATTCACTGAGACAAGGAAAAATTATTTGTGAACCACTATCAAAACAATCTGTACATTTTAGAAAATGGATGTACAACCACTTTGGACCATCCACTGCTATGGATCTCTTGGTCTGGCATCAAAATTTTAGGAGAGATGAAGCACAGGAGTAGAATATAAAATCTGCTTTATAAATGGGGAGAGAGGTGGAAGGAGCCTATGTAGTTTATTTTTTTAATAACAAAAGAAAGGATCTAATACGAGATAATCAGGTTGTTCCACTCTCAAAATGAACTGATTTGTGTTCCTGCTTAGAGGGATAGAAAAAAATTAAAGAGTAATTGCTATAAAAATGATGAATTATGTGCTCTGAATTGTATTTAACTGAACTACCTGTTTTTCTTTTCTTCTCATCCTATATCACATATAGTTCAAACCACTATGAGGACAGGCCACAGAGTTAAATCAAGATATAATAACATACCACATACAGACACATGTATATATCTGTATGTTTATATTATAAGGTACATGTGTATACCTATCTTCTTTGAATGAATCAAAATATTTTTTAAATCCAGCCTTTCTTTTCTAGACATTTAAATATTTTTCTGCTGAAATAGAGCACTTATTTAAATAGATCAGAAATGCTCAGTGATATGTCAAACAGTTCGGTGACCACTGGTAACAGTCTGAGGGCTTGTGGATATTTTTCTTCCACTAGCTAGCATTCCAGGTTTTAATAGAATAGATTAAGCCATGCAATGAAATCAATAAAAAAAAAAAAAGAAACATAATTACATTACCAGCTTAGTCACTTGAAATACTGATATTTGAAGGATAAATTGCACAGTATCTCTTAGGTACACAGATGATTGATATATTACTTTTTAAGGGTGAATATATTCATCATTTATCGCTATGTAAGAGAGCACCACTAAAATACAGTGATTTAAAGTAACAACATCAATTTATAATCTCTCACAGTCCTATGGATCATGAATTAAGTCACGGCTCAATTAGTGGTTGTGTCTCAGAGTCTAGAATGAGACTTATAGCTAGATATTGAGTGGGACTGCAGTTATCAGACAGCTTGGAGGGTCCATATGGCTTGCTCAGGGGCCTGGAAAATTGGTGTTGGCCATTGACTGGGACCACAGCTCCTCTCCACATGAGCCTCTCTACAGGGCTACTTGGATAATCTCACAGCACAATGGTTCAGTTAGAAAGTAAGTGATCCAAAAGAAGAAGGCAGAATTTGCAAGGCCTTTTAGACTCTAAAAATCACACATCACCACCTTCATTGTATTCTACTGGTCACTAGGAGCAAGCCCTGATATAATGAGGGAGGGCAAGAACACTAGGACAGTAGGTCCATTGGGAGACATATTCAGTTCAGTTCAGTTCAGTTCAGTCGCTCACTCGTGTCCAACTCTTTGTGAACCGATGAACCACAGAATGCCAGACCTCCTTGTCTATCACCAACTCCCAGAGTTCAGCCAAACTCATGTCAGTTGAGTCAGTGATGCCATCCAGCCATCTCATCCTCTGTCGTCCCTTTCTCCTCCTGCCCTCAATCCTTTCCAGCATCAGGGTCTTTTCCAATGAGTTAGCTCTTTGCATCAGGTGGCCAAAGTATTGGAGTTTCAACTTCAACATCAGTCTTTCCAATGAACATCCAGGACTGATCTCCTTTAAGATGGAATGCAGTTCAAGGGACTCTCAAGAATCTTCTCCAAGACCACAGTTCAAAAGCATCAATTCTTCTGCATTCAGCTTTCTTTATAGTCCAACTCTCACATCTATCCATGACTACTGGAAAAACCATAGCCTTGACTAGATGGACTTTTATTGGCAAAGTAACGTCTCTGCTTTTTAATATGCTGTCTAGGTTGGTCATAACTTTCATTCCAAGGAGTAAGAGTCTTAATTTTATGGCTGCAACCACCATCTGCAATGATTTTGGAGCCCCTCAAAATAAAATCAGCCACTGGTTTCCACTGGTTCCCCATCTATTTGCCAGGAAGTGATGGGACCAGATGCCATGATCTTTGTTTTCTGAATGTTGAGCTTTAAGCCAATTTTTTCACTCTCCTCTTTCACTTTCATCAAGAGGCTCTTTAGTTCTTCTTCACTTTCTACCATAAGGGTGGTATCATCTGCATATCTGAGGTTATTGACATTTCTCCCGGCAATCTTGATTCCAGCTTGTGCTTCATCCAGTACACAGTTTTTAAGCAGGGTGACAATATACAGCCTAGACGTACTCCTTTTCCTATTTGGAACCAGTCTTGTTCCATGTCCAGTTCTAACTGTTGCCTCCTGACCTGCATACAGGTTTCTCAAGAGTTCAGGTCAGGTGGTCTGGTATTTCCCATCTCTCGAAGAGTTCCACAGTTTATTGTGATCCACACAGTCAAAGGGTTTTGCATAACCAATAAAGTAGAAATAGATGTTTTTCTGGAACTCTCTTGCTTTTTCCATGATCCAGCAGATGGCAATTTGATCTCTCGTTCCTCTGCCTTTTCTAAAACCATCCTGAACATCTGGAAGTTCACAGTTCACGTATTGCTGAAACCTGGCTTGGAGAATTTCGAGCATTACTTTACTAGCATGTGAGATGAGTGCAATTGTGCAATAGTTTGAGCATTCTTTGGCATTGCCTTTCTTTGGGATTGGAATGAAATCTGACCTTTTCCAGTCCTGTGGCCACTGCTGAGTTTTCCAACTTTGCTGGCATATTGAGTGCAGCATTTTCACAGCATCATCTTTCAGAATTTGAAATAGCCCACTGGAATTCCATCACCTCCCCTAGCTTTGTTTATAGTGATGCTTCCTAAGGCCCAGTTGACTTCACATTCCAGGAGTGATCACACCATCATGATTATCTGGGTTTTGAAGATCTTTTTTTCTATAGTTCTTCTGTGTATTCTTGCCACCTCTTAATATCTTCTGCTTCTGTTAGTTCCATACCATTTCTGTCCTTTATTGAACCCATATGTGCATTAAATGATCCCTTGGTATCTGTAGTTTTCTTGAAGAGATCTCTAGTCTTTCCCATTCTATTTTTTCCCTCTATTTCTTTGCATTAATCGCTGAGGAAATCTTTCTTATTCTCCTTGCTATTCTTTGCAACTTTGCATTCAAATGGGGTTACCTTTCCTTTTCTCCTTTGCTTTTGGCTTCTCATCTTTTCACAGCTATTTGTAAGGCCTCCTCAAATAGCCATTTTGCTTTTTTGCATTTAGTTTTCTTGGGGATGGTTTTGATCCCTGTCTCCTGTACAATGTCATGAACTTCCGTCCATAGTTCATCAGGCACTCTGTCTATCAAATCTAGTCCCTGAAATCTATTTCTCACTTCCACTGTATAATCATAATGGATTTGATTTAGATCATACCTGAATGGTCTAGTGGTTTTCCCCACTAGATATATTGGAGTTTGGTAATTACTGCAGTGAAACAGCTTTTCTTTTTGAAAAATAAATTATATTAATCTTTGTAAAATGTGTTATTCATGTTCCTGCCATAGAAAATGGTGTACTTTGAAAAGAGAAACCTTTCTTTTTTATGAGGTCAAGACATAATGAACATTAGTGTAGTATTGTGTTACAGATTAACAAAAACTTCAGAGGTAATTAAGGTACTGAGAAGTAGTCCTCCGTGGACTAGTCAGAAAAGGTATCCTATTTTACTGACATGCCGTCGCTGTGTAACCTGAATACCAGGAGGATGTTTAAGTGTACCCTTTCATTAAATATACCCAAACTATAATTCTGCTTTTATTAATACATTTTCTTTTCCCCAGTGGCAATTTCTGGGCTTTACTGTCATTTTATATGGCTATCAGTGGTTCCAAGTCTTGCCACTTCAATTGTTTTCATTTTTGCTTGTACTGAAACTGTCAACAATTACTTATCTACAAAGTGTCTAGGTTCACTTTTTGTGTGTGTGTGTCCTTGCCTGCCTTTAAAGCTTTTCTTAGCCTTCAAAAATTCAGGAATTAAAATTTACTACGCTGGTTCAGGATAATGCTTTTTAGCAGTCCAAGCACAAGTTAACCTTTTTCATCTTTTGGTTGTCAGGTTTTTATGGGTATAAGACAAAATCAGGATTATTATATATAACTATCATTGCTATACACTAATATATACAACCATTCAACCAACCTTGAACAAATATATCCTTCAGAAGTTCAATATGGAAACACTTTAATTCTTCCATCTTCTCCATTGGCACTGCTTATTTAACAGAAGAGAAAAAGGAAATAACTCACTTCTTTCCTATTTTCCCAGACTGTACTCCTCTCCTCCCTAGCTTGCCAGGAGAAGTTCTTATCTTTAGGGTCATGGAAAAAGATGTCAGGAGCAGCAGGAAACAGTAAAAATTCTTGATTTTTACTCTCGAGCTACTGCCAGGCTTCTCTTAGCCCAGCCTTGTTTAAAGTTGACTCTTCCTTTCTTGATATTTCAGTGGGTTCCTAGCCTACCTTCCTTCACTGATGTAGTAGAAAGAAGAGCCTCTCAAAGATATCCATGTCCTAATCCCTAGAATATGGATATGCGACCTAACACGACAAAGTGAAAGGCACTCAGTCGAGTCCGACTCTTTGTGACTCCATGGACTATACAATCTATGGAATTCTCTGGGCCAGAATACTGGACTGGGTAGCCTTTCCCTTCCCCAGAGAACATGGCAAAAGGACTTTAAAAAGTGATTAATTAGGGATCTCAAGAGGAGAGATTATCCTGTATTATCTGGTTGGGTCTAATGTCAATCATAAGGGTGCTTCTAAGAGGAAGAGTCAGTACAGTCCAAGACATGGAAGGTGAAGTGATGATGGAAGAAAAGGTACAGAGAGAAGGATCTGAGGATTCTAAGTCACTGGCTTTGGAGACAGAGCAAGAAGCCACAAACAAGGAACACAGGTGGCTTATAGGAGATAGACAAGGCAAAGGAACAGATTATTCCCTAAAAGGAGGAATGCAACTTGACCTCACTTGGACTTCAGAATTTTGACTTCTAGAACTGTAAGAGAATAAATCTGCATTCTTTTAAGCCACTAAATTTGTGGTGATTTGTTTCAGGAGCAATATGAAAATAATACAAACAACAATCCCTGAACTGTATTGCTCTGATGAAGATGAATGAAGCTTTTACAGAAAATTGCTTAGGATTCCTGCCTCAGTCCTTGAGTAGCCATTAATACACCATCAGGCTATGTCGGTTGAGGCCTCCTCACCTCTCTAGTTAGACGTTTCGGGAAAGATTTAGGACCATCTCATCATACCCACTTGAAACATATATTTTGACCCAATGTAGTGAATTGACTGCAATTTTCCACTTTATTTGTACAGCCTGGTTCAGACACCTTCTGGCCCTTTACCTTTTTCCAGTGGCAGTAACTCACTGTGTCCCCCAAGCTTATGGAAATGTTATCTAAACAACTCTAACAGATCTACAGTAAAGATTAAGCAATTCTCTCTCCTCCCTAACAATTTCCACTAAAGAAAATTTTCTCTTGAGACTGTAACTTCTCTTTTAGTCTCTTCAATCTCAGCTTAAAAGAGAACATGTACAAATCCTGATTTTAGCAAATGTAACCTAGCCCCTTACTTTGTAATATTAAAGTCCCTGCTAACTATGTTCTCGGTGATATCACTAAAACCAGGATATACCGAGTTCCATTTTAACATCCTGTTATAATGATTAAGTCACAATCTGGGATACACATATGAGAAAACCAAAGAAAGCAGTACAGCTTCTTAAAAGAAATAACTGAACAGCAAAAAAAGAAAAAAAAAAAAAACCTCTAAATTTAAAAAGTTGTCCTTGATCTCTATTTCCACACAGAGATTATTATTTTTTCTTAATCCAAAATTCTAAAACAGGTCAGTGATCTGATTTTCTAAAACATATTATTTGAAATGGCAAGCTAAAAGGAGTGGCTTGGACAATTGGAGAGTAAAAAAAGATAACCCTGGGAAGTAATGGCTGATAGTACAACTGCAGAGGGGAAGGTACTTTTATTCTTCCAGATTTATTGAGATATAACTGACATATAAAATTGTGAATATAAGGTCTAAAATGTAATGATTTCACATATGTATATATTGCAGCATGATTACAACAAGGTTAATTAAACACAATCATCACTTCATATAATTAGATCTTTTGTTTCACAAGTTTGGGGAGCATTTTAAAAATATACTCTTTCATTTACTTTATTGTTTTGGGTTTGGGTTTATATACCCTTTTTGTGTTTCCTGTCTAGAGAATATCCTTTAGCATTTGTTGGAGGCTTGGGGCTGATGCACTGGGATGACCCAGAGAGATGGTATGGGGAGGGAGGTGTGAGGAGGGTTCAGCATTGGGAACATATGTAAACGTGTGGCAGATTCATGCTGATGTATGGCAAAACCAATACAGTATTGTAAAGTAAAATAAAATATGAAAAAAATATATATATACTTTCAGCAACATTTAAATATATAATGCACTACTGTTAACAACAGACACCAAGCTATATATTGTATCTTCAGAATGTCTTCATCTTATAATTAATTAGAAGTTACCCCACCCTCACTCCTGCCCTTCAGTTCAGTTCAGTTCAGTCGCTCAGTTGTGTCCGACTCTTTGCAACCCCATGAATTGCAGCACGCCAGGCCTCCCTGTCCATCACCAACTCTGGGAGTTCACTCAGACTCACATCCATTGCATTGGTGATGCCATCTAGCCATCTCATCCTCGGTCATCCCCCTTTCCTCCTGCCTCCTATCTCTCTCAGCATCAGAGTTTTTTCCAATGAGTCAACTCTTCGAATGAGGTGGCCAAAGTACTGGAGTTTCAGCTTTAGCATCATTCCCTCCAAAGAACACCTAGGACTGATCTCCTTTAGAATGGACTGGTTGGACCTCCTTACAGTCCATGGGACTCTCAAGAATCTTCTTTAACACCACAGTTTAAAAGCATCAATTCTTCAGCACTCAGCTTTCTTCATAGGCCAACTCTCACATCCATACATGACCACTGGAAAAACCATAGCCTTGACTAGACAGATCTTTGAAACCATCAATATGTTCTTGTTTCTATGAGTTTGGACTTAGATTCTGCATGTAATGAACTCATCCAACATTTGTCTTCTCTCTCTGACTTATTTCACATGCCCTAAATGTTCATTTATGCTGTCACAAATGACAATATTTCTTTTTTTATGGCTGTATGTCTATATAGATGCATGTGTATATATAATATTTTATTCATTCATTCTCAATAAGAGCCTATTATGAACAACTATAGCAAACAAATTAGACAACATAGAAGAAATAGATAAATTCCTAGAAACAGAAAATCTACCAAGACTGACTTATGAAGAAACAGAAAATCTGCATAAACCAATAACAAATAGGATATTGACTCTGTAATCAAAAACTTCCCAACAAACAAACAAAATCCAGGACCAGATGGTTTCACTGGCTAATTTTACCAAATATTTAAAGAAGAATTATACCAACTCTTCTCAAACTCTTTCAAAGAACTGAAGAGGAGGGGATTCTCCAAAACTAGACCAGCATTATCCTGATAGGAAAGTCAGAGAAGACACCACAAGGGAAGAAAATTAAAAAATACACAAAAAACCCCATATCCCTGATGGACACAGACACAAAAATTCTCAACAAAATACTAGCAAACTGAATTTAATGGCACATTAAAAAAATCATACACTATATACATATATAGTCCTTCACCTTTAACCATCCCTAGTCTAATAGGGAGGAGTGCACATAAAACATTCCAAAGAACCAAGCCAAGCTAGTGTATTGGTTATGTGTTTCACAACTGGTGGGTTTTAGAAGAAAAGCTCAAATTGATTCCAGATTGACAAGATCTAGTGTGTTTCTGTGTGTGGGAATGGCGATGGTTGGGGTTTTCACTGGGTATCTCTTCTGTATGGTCACCCCATTTCTAGGGGCCCTGACATATTCTCTGACATGTATCATATACATGATATCATTCATACCTAAGCACAACTTCCTTGAGGAAACAGGAGCTTAGGAAGACTGACTAAGTTGGCAAATTTCACAGATAAGTGGTAGAGACTAAATAAAAAACTAGAGAGACTAAATTTAAATTCTTATTAACTACAATACAGTACCACCTTCCAAGTAGTAGATAGATGTATATTATTATACATCATTTTTAAGGGAGAGATTCTAGAGTTCATAGACGTGACCAGTACACTGAAACAAGAATCTGAACCTTCTGATTTCTCCGTGATTTTTTTTTTAACTCGCAATACCTGTTTCTTCATTCTTTATGGGAAATGCGCAATTCCTTAATCACATATACACAAGAAATACCTCAACATACCACAGTAGGATAATATATTTCTCATCATTCAGTGTATTTTACCTTTAATCCCTACTACACCATGACACTCCCTGCTTTAACATTAGCAATCATTCCACTGTTTCAGTACAAAATTTATTTAGGAGGCCAGGGAATCAAAAGGTCAGATTCTTGGCTTTTGTTTTCAATAACAGTAGTTCACTTGTGAAACAATAATAAAAAAAAATATTTAATATTGTTGATCACCAAGGGTGTTTTCCATTTACCTCGGAAACTAGATAAATGTGTCAACGTCTGGTTGAAGAGGAAGAATACAGCAGCTAGAGGGGTAGAAGTCCTGAAACTAGAGGATCGCACATGGAAAGATCAAGTGGCCAAGAACAAAAACTGGTGTGGGGTGGGAGGTGGGAGGGGACTTCGGCACTGGGAGATGGTGTACACCTGTGGCTGATTCATGTCAATGTATGGCAAAACCATTACAGTATTGTAAAATAGAATTAAAAAAAAAAAAAAAAAAACAACTTCTCAGAGTCAGCTACCTCTTAACAAAATCTCTATCAATACCACCAGGGAGTCATAGTAGCACTTGGAGGTTCAATCTCCATGTGAGAGAGTCCTCAGTGAGTCAGTTCAGTTCATTTTCTCAGTCATATCCGACTCTTTGCAACCCCATGGACTGCAGCATGCCAGGCCTTCCAGTCCATTACAAACTCCCAGAGTTTACTCAAACTCACATCCATTGAGTCGGTGATGCCATCCAACCATCTCATCCTTTTGTCCACTTCTCCTCCCACCTTCAATCTTTCCCAGCATCAGTGTCTTTTCAAATGGGTCAGTTCTTCACACCAGGTGGCCAAAGTATTGGAGTTTCAGCTTCAGCATCAGTCCTTCCAATGAACATTCAGGACTGATTTCCTTGAGGATTGACTGGTTGGATCTCCTTACAGTACAAGGGACTCTCAAGAGTCTTCTCCAACACCAGAGGTCAAGAGCATCAACTCTACAGTGCTCAGCTTTCTTTATAGTCCAACTCTCACACATCCATACATGACTACTGGAAAAACCATAGCTTTGACGAGATGAATCATTGTTGGCAAAGTAATGTCTCTGCTTTTTAATATGTTGTCTAGGTTGGTCATAACTTTTCTTCCAAGGAGCGAGCATCTTTTACTTTCATGGCTGAAATCACAATCTGCAAAGATTTTGGAGTCCCCCAAAATGAAGTCTGTCACTGTTTCTATTGTTTCCCCATCTGTTTGCCATGAGATGATGGGAGCAGATGCAATTTTCTTAGTTTTCTGAATATTCAGTTTTAAGCCAGATTTTTCATTCCCTTCTTTCATCAAGAGGCTCTTTAGTTCTTCACTTTCTGCCATAACTGTGGTGTTATCTGCATATATGAGGTTATTGATATTTATCCCAGAAATCTTGATTCCAACTTGCACTTCATCCAGCAAAGCATTTCTCATGATGTACTCTGAATATAAGTTAAATAAGCAGGGTGACAATATACAGCCTATTTGAAACCAGTTTGTTGCTCCATGTCTAGTTCTAACTGTTGCTTCTTGACCTGCATGCAGATGTCTCAAGAGGCAGATCAGGTGGTCTGATATTCCCATATTTTAAAGAATTTTCCATACTTTGTCATGATACACACAGTAAAAGGCTTTGACATAGTCAATAAAGCAGAAGTAGATGTTTTTCTGGAACTCTCTTGATTTCTTGATGATCCAATGGATGTTGGCAATTTGATCTCTGGTTCCTCTGCCTTTTATAAATCCAGCATGAACATCTGAAGTTCATGGTTCATGTACTGTTGAAGTCTGGCTTGGAGAACTTGGGGTATTACTTTGCTAGCGTGTGAAATGAATGCAATTGTCTGGTAGTTTGAGCATTCTTTGGCATTGCCTTTCTTTGGGATTGGAATGAAAACTGACCTTTTCCAGTCCTGTGGCCACTGCTAAGTTTTCCAAATTTGCTGGAAGCACTTTCACAGAATCATCTTTTAGGATCTGAAATAGCTCAACTGGAATTCCATCACCTCCACTAGCTTTGTTCACAGTGATGCTTCCAAAGGACCACTTGGCTTCACATTCCAGGATGTCTGCCTCTAGATGAGTGATCACACCATCGTGATTATCTGGGTCACGAAAGTCTTTTTGTATAGTTCAGTGTTTTATTGCCATCTCTTCTTAATATCTTTTACTTCTGTTAGGTCCATACCATTTCTGTCCTTGATTGTGGCCATCTTTGCATGAAATGTTCCCTTGGTATCTCTAATTTTCCTTAAGAGAAAATCCTTCCTCTAGTCTTTCCCATTCTATTTTTTTCCCTCTATTTCTTTGCATTGATCACTGAGGAGGGCTTTCTTCTACCTCCTTGCTATTCTTCAGAAATCTGCATTCAAATGGTAAATCTTTCCTTTAACTCCTTTGCATTTTTCTTCTCTTCTTTTCACGGCTATTTTAAAAGGCCTCTTCAGACAACTATTTTGCCTTTTTGCCTTTCTTTTTCTTGGGGATGGTCTTGATCCCTGCCTCCTGTACAATGTCATGAACCTCTGTCCATAGTTTTTCA
>SJYC01130951.1:0-10049 GCA_006408675.1 Madoqua kirkii | reverse complement strand
AAAGCTGTTCAACATAACTAATTACTAGAGAAATGCAAATCAAAACTTTATTGAGGCATCACCTCACACCAATCAGAATGGCCATCATTAAAGTCTACAAATAACAAATGATGGACAGGGTGTGGAGGAAAGGAATCCTCGTACACGGTTGGTAGGAAAATAAGTTGGTGTGTGGCATCCCACTCCAGTACCCTTGCATGGAAAATCCATGGACGGAGGAGCCGGGTAGGCTGCAGTCCATGGGGTCGCTAAGAGTTGGGCATGACTGAGCGACTTCACTTTCACTTTTCACTTTCATGCATTGGAGAAGGAAATGGCAACCCACTCCAGTATTCTTGCCTGGAGAATACCAGGGACAGAGGAGCTTAGTGGGCTGCCGTCTATGGGGTCGCACAGAGTCGGACACGACTGAAGTGACACAGCAGCAGCAGCAGCAGCAGCAGCAGCAGCAGCTACTATAGAAAATATATGGAGGTTTCTCAGAAAAATAAAAATAGAAATATCATATGACCAAGTAATCCCATTCCTAGCATATACCCAGAGAAAAACATAGTTTTAAAGGATATATGCACCCCAATGTTCATTGCACACTATTTACAATAGCCAAGATGCAGAACAAACCCATATGTCCATTGGCATAGGAATGGAAAAATAAGATGCAATACATATACATAATGGAATGTTACTCAATCGTTAAAAAGAACTAAATAATGTCACTTGGAGAAACATGGATTGATGTAGAGATTTCATAATCAGTGAAATAAGTCAGACAGAGAAAAACAAATACTTTATTAGTTCATTTTAGTCACTCAGTCGTGTCCAACTCTTTGAGACCCCATGAACCGCAGCACGCGAGGCCTCCCTGTCTATCACCAACTCCTGGAGTCCACCCAAACCCATGTCCATTGTGCCAGTGATGCCATTCAACCATCTCATCCTCTGTCATCCCCTTCTCCCCTTACCCTCAATATTTTCCAGCATCAGGGTCTTTTCCAATGAGTCAGCCCTCTGAATCAGGTGGCCAAAGTATTGGAATTTTAGCTTTAGCATCAGTCCTTCCAGTGAACACCCAGGACTGATCTCCTTTAGGATGGACTGGTTGGATCTCCTTACAGTCCAAGGGACTCTCAAGAGTCTTCTCCAACAACACAGCTCAAAGGCATCAATTCCTCTGTGCTTAGCTTTCTTTATAGTCCAACTCTTACATCCATACATGACTACCAGAAAACCCATAGCCTTGACTAGACAGACCTTTGTTGGCAAAGTCATGTCTCTGCTTTTGAATATGCTGTCTAGGTTGCTCAAAACTTTCCTCCCATTGAGTAAGGAGTAAGCGCCTTTTAATTTCATGGCTGCAATCACAATCCACAGTGATTTTGGAGCCGAGAAAAATAAAGTCTGCCACTGTTTCTACTGTTTCCCCATCTATTTTTCATGAAGTGATGGGACTGAACACCATGATTTTAGTTTTCTGAATGTTGAGCTTTAAGCCAACTTTTTCATTCTCCTCTTTCACTTTCATCAAGAGGCTCTTCAGTTCTTCACTTTCTGCCATAAGGTCGGTGTCATCTGCATATCTGAGGTTACTGATATTTCTCCTGGCAATCTTGATTCCATCTTGTGCTTCCTCTAGCTCAGCGTGTCTCATGATGTACTCTGCATGGAAGTTAAATAAGCAAGGTGACAATATACAGCCTTGACGTACTCCTTTTCCTATTTGGAATCAGTCTGTTGTTCCATGTCCAATTTTAACTGTTACTTCCTGACCTGTGTACAAGTTTCTCGAGAGGCAGGTCAGGTGGTCTGGTATTCCCTTCTCTTTCAGAATTTTCCACAGTTTATATACGGTATTATAAGTACTGTATGATATCACTTATATGTGGAATGTAAAATATGTTGCCAGTGAACCTATTTACTAAATAGAAACAAACTCATAGACACAGAGAACAGACTCATGATTGCCAAGGGTGTGGGGAGGGAGAGGGACAGAATGGGAATTTTAAGGTAGTATATGCAAACAATTATATCTAGAACAGATAAACAACAGGTCCTACTGTATAGTACAGGGGAACTATGTCCAAGCTTCTGGGATAAGTCACAATGGAAAAGAAAATTTTTTAAATGTATATATGTAAATAACTGATTCACTCTGCTATATATAGCAGAAATTAGCACATTGTAAGTCAACTATACTTTAATTTAAAAAAATTGGACTGCCAGTACCAAATTACATTTTAAAAGGGCATTTTTTGGTTATGTCCCAGAACCTTTCTTCACATAACCATAATCACTGTATTATTTTTAAAATTTTGATGCCTAAGGTCAGATCTTTACCTTATTATTTTAATTTGCATAATGGGAACTATGTCCAAGCTTCTGGGATAAGTCACAATGGAAAAGAAAATTTTTTAAATGTATATATGTAAATAACTGATTCACTCTGCTATATATAGCAGAAATTAGCACATTGTAAGTCAACTATACTTTAATTTAAAAAAATTGGACTGCCAGTACCAAATTACATTTTAAAAGGGCATTTTTTGGTTATGTCCCAGAACCTTTCTTCACATAACCATAATCACTGTATTATTTTTAAAATTTTGATGCCTAAGGTCAGATCTTTACCTTATTATTTTAATTTGCATAAGTATTAACAAGCAGAGACATGACTTTGTCAACAAAGATCCATCTAGTCAAGGCTATGGTTTTTCCAGTGGTCATGTATGGACGTGAGAGTTGGACTACAAAGAAAGCTGAGCACAGAGGAATTGATGTCTTTGAACTGTGGTGTTGGAGAAGACTCTTGAGAGTCCCTTGGACTGAAAGGAGATCCAACCAGTTGATCCTAAAGGAGATCAGTCCTGGGTGTTTATTGGAAGGACCGATACTAAAGCTGAAACTCCAATACTTTGGCCACCTGATGCAGAGAGCTGACTCACTGGAAAAGACCCTGATGCTGGGAAAGATTGAGGGCAGGAGGAGAAGGGGACAACAGAGGATGAGATGGTTGGATGGCATCACAAACTCAATGGACATGGGTTTGGGTGGACTCCAGGAGTTGGTGATGGACAGAGGCCTGGCATGCTGCGGTTCATTGGGTCACAAAGAGTTGGACACGACTGAGTAACTGAACTGACTGAAATAACAGAAAAAAATAGGTATTATTTTCTTACTTTTATTGGTTCACTTTTTCTTTCACTAGACTAAGACTATAGTGCTGTCCCCCCTATTTTTTCCTACTGCTTTCTAAGAGATGTTTTTCATATGAGCAATATTGACTTTTTGTTTGTTTTATATTGTCCTTATCTCCTTCTTGTGTGTGATATGTTTTTAACCTTAATTTGGTGACAAGGTGATAATCTACTGCCTAACAGAGTTCTGAAATATTTTGTTGTTAAATCTTGAACATTTTCTCTTTTTAACTATTTGCTTTTTTTGGTATTACTGCAAAAAGCTTTATGCCATTTTTAAGCAATATTCCTCTAACATTTTATAATTCATAAGCTTGGATGTATGGATCAATGATTAATTTGAAATGTATTTTTAGCCTTGATGGAGTAAAGAGATGGGAATACCAGACCACTGTACCTGCCTCATGAGAAATCTGTATGCAGGTCAAGAACCAACAGTTAGAATGGGCCATGAAACAAAAGACTGGTTCCAAATTGGTTAAGGAGTACGTCAAGGTTGTATATTGTCACCCTGGTTATTTAGCTTCTATGCAGAGTATATAATGCGAAATGCCAGGCTGGATGAAGCACAAACTGGAATCAAGATTGCCTGGAGAAATATCAATAACCTTAGATATGCAGATGACACCACCCTTATGGCAGAAAGTGAAGAGGAACTGAAGAGCCTCTTGAAAGTGAAAAAGGAGACTGAAAAAGTTAGCTTAAAACTCAACATTCAGAAAACTAAGATCATGGCATCTGGTCCCATCACTTCATAGCAAATAGATGGAGAAACAACAGAAACAGTGAGAGACTTTATCTTGGGGGGGCTCCAAAATCACTACAGATGGTGACTGCAGCCATGAAATTAAACAATGCTTGCTCTGTGGAACAAAAGCTATGACCAATCTAGACAGCATATTAAAAAGCAGAGATATTTATTTGCCAACAAAGGTCTATCTAGCCAAGCTATGGTTTTTCCCAGAAGTCATATATGGATGTGAGAGGTGGATGATAAAGAAAGCTGAGCACTGAAGAATTGATGCTTTTGAACTGTGGTATTGGAGAAGAATCTTGAGAGTCCCTTGGACTCCAAGGAGATTCAACCAGTCAATCCTGAAGGAAATCAGTCCTGAATATTCACTGGAAGGACTGATGCTGAAGCTCCAATACTTTGACTACCTGGTGTGAAGAACTGAGTCGTATGAAAAGACCCTGATGCTAGGAAAGATTGAAGGCAGGTGGAGATGGGAAAGACAGAGGACAAGACGGTTGGATGGCATCACCCACTGGATGGACATGAGTTTGAGCAAGCTCTAGGAGCTGGTGATGGACAGGAAGGCCTGGCGTGCTATAGTCCATGGGGTCACAAAGAGTCGGACATGACTAAGTGACTGAACTGAACTGGAGTAGAGAGAGAATTATTTCAGTTGAAAAAGTACTCAAATATTTAAAAAATAATTCTCTTTTAAAGGAGCAATGTGCTCCATTTCCAGAATTGGCTATGAAATGTACTGGATAACAGTCTACACTTCCTTATGTGTACTTTGGGGGCCTATGTCCAATCCATCAGTGTATAGGTAGGAGGATCCTGGATCCCTGAACCAATACTAGGAAGGAAGCCACTTGAGAAAGCTCTAGATACAAAGTGGGCTCTGAAAGCAAGAAACAAGACCTTATTGACTAAGTCCTGTAACACGAGGGCGTATTTGTTACCACAGTATGAGGAAGCCTGTCCTGACTAATGCAGGCCAACGGATAAGTAAACACACTCTGGCACAGGTTAAACCTGCTACTAGATTTCTGAGAAATTAAAAAAAAAACAATCATGAATCATTTTTTTTTTCATAGAAGAGCTTAGAGATTTAAAAGGTAAAGTATGACAAGTGTATATAAAACACAAAGCCTATGTGTTTCAGTTAGTAAAGAAAGAAAGGTAGTAAAGAAAGAAAATAATAGGAAGCATATCAGCGAAATAAGTGGAAGCAACAATGTTAGAACATTCAAGTAGATCCACACTAGTGATTAATTTGAAAAAGCTAGGTTAAAACAGGGACAGCTAAATCAAGCAAGCTGATCCAGAAAGTGTTTTCTGGAAGGTACTTCTTTCCCTGACTCGAAGATGCTTCTCCTTTTCCTGATGATTTACTTTGTGTGATGTTTCTGTGCACAGTGCTTCAATATCAACTAAGAGAGTAGTAGCCCAGGCTTCCCCTCTATTGATTGCTGTCCTCTTGGCCTCAAGGGAACCACTTGTCACCTCATAGTGACTATGATGTCTACTACTGCAGAGAAGAAAAAAATGTTAGCTGTTGCAAAACATTTTCGAGTGATTTAAGGATCTAGCGGTCTACCAACTCACTGTTATAATGAGCTGTATGGCTTTTCCCTTGGATTTTCCAGGACGTGCCCCAGAATTATTTATAACAGTGCAGCCACCTGCTTGCAACGATTTTCCATTTTGCCTTGTGCTCAACTGGGCTTGTCAATGGGCATTGCAGGTACAGTGGCACTCTACACTTCTCTCCCCAACCCCCTCTATGAACAGCTGACCAGAAGCTGCCACATACTTTAAAAGTTCTTTTCCACTAAAGTCATGGCTTTTAGCTAAATAGATAGTCCTATAAACTTTATTATAAAAAGCAAGGCTGGTTCAATTGTTCAACCAGGTGCTGTCAACTCCAGTGCTGGTTTCTTCTGAAATATGGAAATTTATGAATATATGTGCTTGTGTTGACAAAAGCAATTTGGGTGGTGGGAAGGGAAAACGAAGTCGCCTGCGTTCAAAAGTACAGCACTGAGCTGGCAAACAAGCAATGCCTTCGCTTTTTTCTTCCTCCACTTTAACAAAAAGAAACATACATGTTTGAGTAGACAACAAGAGGCACCATTAGGATTCAGAAAATTGAATACCTAGACTGCAATAAAAAAAAAAGACAGTCACAGGGGAATCCATAATGGCTTCCCCGCATTTTAGTGGAATACTTCCATTTTTTATTCACCTTGCAAACAGTGTTCACAAACAACAGCAAAGAACAAAAGCTGTGATTTATATTTATGGACAGGTATACATGCACCCCTGACCTCCTGCTGCCTCTCTCGCCCTCTGTACCAGAAGCAATTTATGGAGGCTGGTCTAAATAAACATTAAGGAGGCAAGGCCACAAACTGACAGTGAGGAAAATCAATGGTCTCCAGAAACCAGCGAAGAGGATCAATAAAAGAGATTAGGCATCACAAGCTGGTGTAAGGCAGTTACAGGTAAACGTGGCTTGCTCTTCATCTGACAGGGTTTTTGGCAACAGGATAAAAACTCATATAAACAGAAGCACACAGCGAGTAGCCAATGGAGACTCCTCTTGAATTGTAGAGACTGACAGATGACCCTAGAATGAAAGGGATTTATATAGAGGCCATTGGGAATTTTCAATTACTTTTCCAGCATCATCTCAGACACCTGGGCAGCTGCTCACAGGAAGCAGTGCACATACAACTTTTGAAAATCTTTCTGCTTTTGCCTCTCATTAGTTAGCTTTCTCTGAAATTATTTATTATTCCTCCCTGGACACATACCAACCCTCTCTGTCCCCTTACAAAACGCGCATGCACTCACACGCGTGCACACACCCACACATCTTCAACATGAGTGCATTATCAGGATTATTTATACTCAAATGAACAGTGAGTATGTATGGAAACTGTGACAATGCAAACTGAACCCTACTTATATATATCTCCAAAGAAGATTCATCCACTCATAACTTAAAGCATTGGACTGTTAACTTGAAACCTTGAATTAACAGAAGAATAAAGGATAATTACATTCTTGAGTTTTCAGGTTAATGTCCAAAGCATCTCAAGCAACGAATGAAGGATAAACATTTCTTGAAAAACAGAGACAATGAGAAAAGAAGAATTGAGGCATAATAGCCTTTCCCTGTTTATGGACCTGGCCAGTTAGAATTGAAAATTCAGTCTTAGCATAGTAGGAATGGTTACTTAAAAACAAAAACAAACAGAAAAACCAAAACAGTGCTTTACCTTGGTTCAGGAATTCCATTTAAAACTGGGGGGACAAAACTGTCTGGCAAGAATATGATGAAACAATAGATGAATACAGGAAAAGAGTAAGTTAAATTATCTTAAACATCACAAGACAACGAATTTTAATTGAATTTAAATCTAAGGACAAGATGGGTGTGAGGCTAACACTCTTGGTTGTAGGAGACTGAGATAATAACCACACTAGATTGAAGCATCTCCCACCTGTTGCATGCAGGCTGATTTGGTGACTTGCTCTGACAATGTGAAGTGATAGGAACTGTCACTGTGTGAGATCTGAGTCTGGGTTTCAAGAAATCTTAAATATTATTCTTCTGATGCTCCTGATTCCAAAAGTGGTTACAGCTTGTTCGTATTAGCCTATTACTTCCAAAATGAACAGGAGGACTTTGTTCTGTTGGGAGGGATCCTGGAAAGGGAAGATTAACATTAGAACCAAATAGTGGTCTCTATCCATTTCTTCAACATGCCTGACATTTGCAAAGAAATGGGAATGCTTCTGCATTGTTAAAAAGAGTAACTTGACAATATGCCTGCATGTCTCACAGAAACTTGTCAAAGAAATAAGATCATGGGACACTGGGTGCATCCAATCTGTCATATTAATGAAAATTCCCCAAAGCTTCATGTTCATTTTTCCTTGTGTCCAATAAGAAAATCATTTGAAAGAGAAGGGATGGGGGCAGATGCTCTCAGAGGGCCTCACCATTTCATTAGAATGGTTTGTGCAAATTTTCCCTATGAAGGAAGACATTTTTTTCCCTATCAGATCTCTCAACCATACTGCTTATGTTTTCACCCTACTGCCATTATCTATAGCTTATAAGTTCTCTACAGTGCTATATCACTCATCTCACTGTGACTGCAGCCCTTTGTCTAGCTTGTTAAATATGTCTTTTTTCTAACTTGTATTTTATAATCTGTGATATCCCCACAAGCTGTTAGCACATTTATTTCCTGGTACATTCCCAAGGATGAAATGATAGGCATTGCTCCTTTATTTTAAGGAACAGTCATTGGTAGATACAGAAAAGGCAATGTCAACCCACTCCAGTACTCTTGCCTGGAAAATTCCATGGACAGAGGGGCTTGGTAGGCTGCTGTCCACGGGGTCGCTAAGGGTCGGACATGGCTTCACTTTCACTTTTCACTTTCATGCATTGGAGAAGGAAATGGCAACCCACTCCAGTGTTCTTGCCTGGAGAATCCCAGGGACGGGGGAGCCTTGTGGGCTGCAGAATATGAAGTCACACAGAGTCGGACATGACTGAAGCGACTTAGCAGCAAAAGCAGCGTTAGTAGATACCATGCCAGGAATGTGTTTCAGGTTCTTAGGTAAGTTGAACTATCTTATCTCCTCTGATACTTCCTAATGAGAGGGAAGAAAAATAATTTTCCCTCTACCCTTCTAGGTTTCTGACTGAGACCCTCTTATAATCAGTTCAGTTCAGTCACTCAGTGGTGTGATTACACAATAGTTTTAGTGAATGTCCATTATCTTCAATGGACACACACAAAAATACAGAAGTAGAAAGAAAGTTTTTTCCTTGTTATGAGAGCTCTTGGGATTTACTCTCTTAATAACTATAATGTATAACATGGCTAGGTCAGATGCTGAATCGTGTCTGACTCTTTGTCACCCCATGGACTGCAGCATGCCAGGCTTCCCTGTCCATCACCAACTCCTGGGGCTTACTCAAGCTCATATCCATAGCGTCAGTGATGTCATCCAACCATCTTATCCTCTATCATCCCTTCTCCTCCCTCTTTGAATCTTTCCCAGCACCAGGGTCCTTTCCAATGAGTTGTTTCTTCGTATTGGGTGGCCAAAGTATTAGAGTTTCAGCTTCAGCATCAGTCCTTCCAATAAATATTCGGGACTGATTTCCTTTAGAGTGGACTGGTTGGAACTCTTTGAAGTCCAGGGGACTCTCAAGAGTTTTCTCCAACACCACAATTCAAAAGTATCAATTCTTTGGTGCTCAGCTTTCATTATAGCCCAGCTCTCACATCCGTACATGACTATTGGAAAAACCATAGCTTTGTTTAGATGAAACTTTGTTGGTAAAATAATGTCTCTGCTTTTTAACATCTGTCTAGGATGCTTATAGCTTTTTTTCCAAGGAGCAAGCATCTTTTAATTTCATGGCTACAGTCACCATCTACAGTGATTTTAGAGCCCCCCCCCAAATACAACCTCTCACTGTTTCCGTTGTTTCCCCATCTGTTTGCCATGAAGTGATGGGACTGGATGCCATGATCTTCGTTTTCCAAATGTTGAGTTTTAAGCCAACTTTTTAACTTACTTCTTTCATCAAGAGGCACTTTAGTTCTTCTTTGCTTTTTGCAATAAGTGTGGTATCATCTGCATATCTGAGGTTATTGATATTTTTCCCAGCAATCTTGATTCCAGCTTGTGTTTTATCTAGCCTGGCATTTTGCATGATATACTATGTGTATAAGTTAAATAAGCAAGGTGACAATATATAGCGTTGCCATACTCCTTTATCAACTTGGAACCAGTCTGTTGTTCCATGTCCAGTTCTAACTGTTGGTGCTTGATCTGCATACAGATTTCTCAGGATGCAGGTCCAGTGGTCTGGTATTCCAATGTCTTGAAGAATTTTCCACAGTCTGTTGTGATCTACACAGACAAAGGCTTTGGCATAAGCAATAAAGCAAAAGTAGGTGTTTTTCTGGAGCTCTCTTGCTTTTTTGATGATTCAGTAGATGTTGGAAAACTGATCTCTAGTTCTTTTGCCTTTTCTAAATCCAGCTTGAACATCTGGAAGTTCTTGGTTCATGTACTGTTGAAGC
>SJYC01130949.1:0-36325 GCA_006408675.1 Madoqua kirkii | reverse complement strand
GGCAGTTCTTCATGACAAAACAATAAAAATGAAGGCTAAAAAATTGCTGACTGAATTTTTGAAGTGTGAACGTTTAACATAGACATCTTTAAACCAAAAGTGAACTGAAAAATAAGGTGTCTGGGAAATAAATTACATTCTATCCATTTCTCCCTAACATAATTTCCTTCATATTTCCTCATTATAAATAGAAATTAGTTTTGTTTGCCAGAATCAATCTCATAATTGATGAAGATAACTGTATTATTTTAAAATCTGTAGTGCAACTCAGCTTGATGACTTTGTTACCTTTGGACTGAGGAATAAATCAGCCTTGAGCAGGCTACCTTAAAAAAGTCCAAACTGGGGTCTCACCTAAAAATCCAAATTGGAGTCTAATTCTAAAATCCTAAAAATCCTGGAGTCCAATTTTAAAATATCTTAAAGTATTTCTTAGTTATCTGTCTCATTTTGTCTAAGGGCTTCAATATGCTTTATAGACACTATCTCATTATTTCTTAGAGGATCCCCGGCCAGCAACTGTAGTAGAGGTTTTCCTATCACCATCACTGTTCCCATGAAATGGAAGCCGTAGGAGGTTCCACGAATTGCCCAAGATTATAAACTGAAGCAGAAGAGTAGCTAAACCTAGAATCTAGGCTCTGGGGCTCCCTTTCCATATGGCATTTTTTCTGTGCAATAAATAATATTGCTGTCCTGGAAGGTGTTTCTCCCATCATATTTTATGCAGCAGGATTCATACTATTATGAGTTGCTCGGTGCTATAATATTTATTTTAGATAGAGGCTGTGTATACTTATGAAATACAGTATTCTCAATCCCTTTGTTTTGCCCTTTTAATGATCTTTGGCAATTGCCCTGTGATTGGTATGAGTATGGAGACTGGTATTTATCACAGTGCATGTGTGCATGCTCATTCACTCAGTCATATCCAACTCTGTGAACCCACAGACTTGTAGTCCACCAGGCTCCTCTGTCCATGGGATTATCCCGGTGAGAATACTGGAGTGGACTGCCATTTCCTCCTCCAGGGGAACTTCCTCATCCAGGGATCGAATCCCTGTCTCCTGCTGCTCTGACATTGGCAGGCAGATTCTTTACCACTGAGACTAAGGAGACTGAAATGCCAGCAATCAGTGTGCATTTACAATTCCATCACCCACTGCATACAGACTCAGAGTTTACATAAACTGAAAGGTCCCTCAAAGTTTGCAAACTAAGTGACTCATAAGTCAGATTGAATGGTGTAAATTCTTCTACATCAGATGGACAATTCTGAAAACACCGTGCCCTTGGAGAAATAAGTTAGTGTTTTCTTCCTTGAATTTAGTTCACTCATTTTAAAATGAGTTATAAAGTTGTTTCTGTTTTTTTTTAAATAGTAGACTTCCCACCACTGCTTCCCAGAATTCATAATTCTGTTTGTGGCATCATAATAATCTCTATAGCAACTAATGGTGATATCAGAGTCCAACACTGGAGCTTCAAAGAGGAAAAGGAACTGTGGGGACAGATGATATCTTGCAAATAAAGATTATGTTTTCAAGCAGATGTTACTAAAAGAGTAGAAATGAATGGAAAGATTACCCACATTAAGGAAAAAGTCATAATTAGAATGTAGATGCTTATTAAGTAATCATTCAGCTAATGATCTTTTTTTCCTAGAATAAAGGATAGAAATTGAAAAAGGGAAAAATGAGGGAAATGCATCAATGAAAGGATCTTTTATGAACTAATCTATTCTTTTAAGTACAGATGGCTATGTACTTTTAAAATATAGCTGAGGATACTTAGTGTTCACTGTACACTAAGGAGATAATCACCAGGCACTGCTGAATCTATGGGGAAATTTGAGCTGTGCATTTTCCTTGAGGTACTCTGAGGAAGGTATGCCATGGGCCATGTTAGTTATTAGTGATATAAGTAGTTTCACACTAATTAGCAGGCATTATATCTCATGTTTTATCATCATGTCATATCCTTGTCACACAAAGCATACTTTGTATGTTTCAGATTCATTTGATTCCTTCTAGTGTTGGTGAATATATATACATATGATAGCACCAAGAAATGTTGACTTATGCACTACACAAAATAAAAACGTATTCTCTCAAGAACCGCTGTAGAGGTGAAAAGATAAGACAGGCGAGGATGGTATGGTAGGCGGTTTTCAAATCAATGCACAGCTTCCTGGTATTCACAGCCTTATATAATTTCCTGTTAGGTGTGGGTTGGACTTAATTTATATCCAATATATTATGGCAGAATTGATAAGATACAGATTCTAGGATAAGTTATAAAAGGACTACAGCTTGAACAGTTGCTCTATTTTGGGAAAGCTAGCTGCCAAGTCTTGCCAGTGTGAGCACCTATCCAAGTTTTCCTGGAATTTTCCTGCTTTTAGCCTCGAAAGTCACATATACAGAGACTGTCCCTAGTTGTCTAGTCCCTGTTCCCACAGAATTCATTAAGCTGAAGTCCTAATCCTCAAAGGTGATGGTATTTGGAGATGTGGCCTTGGGAAAGTGGTTAAGGTGGGGGCCTCATGAATGTGGTGATGGTGGGGGTGTGGTGATGGTGGTGGTTTAGTCACTAAGTTGTGTTTGACTCCTGTGACTCCATGGACTGTAGCTTGCCAGGCTTCTCTGCCCATGGGATTCTCCAGGCAAGAATACTGGAGTGGGTTGCCATTTCCTTCTCCAGGGGATCTTCTCAACTCAGGAACTGAACCTGGGTCTCCTGTGTTGCAGACAGATTCTTTACCAATAGCTACGAGGTCAGTGCCTTTATAAAAGAAACTCCACCCCTAAAAGATGCTCAGCCCCTTCCACCATGTAAGGCAGGAAGGCACGATTAAGGAACCAAGAAGTCCTCACTAAATACCATAACTGCTCGTAGCATGACTCTGGACTTTCAGCCTTTACAACTGTGACATGCTGGTTGTTTATAAGCTACCCAGTCTGCTGTACTTTGTTACAGCAGCCTGAAAGAACTTAGACAACCTCACAGTTTGCAATCTGTTTCACAGTTTTATATTTTAAACACAAATCCCCAAGTGGTCACAAGGAATGACAAAATTGTTGTGCTTCAAGTACTGTTTATTCATCTTTCCAGTCACTCTACTAACATTGTTTATTTCATATCTACTGTTTAATTGCAGGAATATGTAACCCCACAGTGACTGAAGACACAGACTGTAACCAAAGCAAGTCTGAATGGCTCAGAACTATCAGGCTGCTGCTGTTGCTGCTAAGTTGCTTCTGCCGCATCCAACTCTGTGTGATCCCATAGACTGCAGCCCACTAGGCTTCCTCATCCCTGGGATTCTCCAGGCAAGAACCCTGGAGTGGGTTTGCCATTTCCTTCTCCAATGCATGAAAGTGAAAAGTGAAAGTGAAGTTGCTCAGTTGTGTCCAACTCTTAGCAACCCCACGGACTGCAGCCTACCAGGCTCTGCCATCCATGGGATTTTCCAGGCAAGAGTACTGGAGTGGGTCGCCAGCGCCCTCTCCAAGAACCATCAGGAACTTACTCTAAAAACCAATTTCTCTAAGCCTGTATGTTCTGAGAATCAGTTTTCCAAATTAGCTTCCACGCAGAATACAATGTTTACTGAAGAATACATAATAAAACCATGCCAATCTAAAGCTAGCATATTTATTATTAAAACCTAAGAGTAACTGCAACAGTTATTTTGAACCCTGACCAACAAAAGCTTTTGGTGATGAAGTATATTTTTCACTGACATTGTTCAGACTTGTTGACGCAAAGTGATAATAAAAAGCAGACAAACATTTCTAGGTTTTATGATTATTTCTGAGTCACCCTAATGCCTTCATTCAGGGCAGTTTTCCCTTGATATTTACCCTTGGAATCTCCCATAAATGAGAAAAATCCTCTTTACAAATCTGGGGAGAGCAGAATCTCTCTTGTTAAATCTGGGCACAGGGCTTCCACCATCTCAGCCATGTATGGTTGGGGAGGGGTCAGTCAAGATCCACCTAAGGCATTTCTACAGAAGCACCAGGGCTCCACAGAGGAAATCGACAAATCAAAGTCAATCTTATCTAAATTAGGTTTCTCATTTTCACTGGAAGCAAGAGAGAGTACTAGGGAAAGATCTGAAATGCAGAGCATCAAAAACTGGCTTGTGGTAAAAGTTCTAAATTACCGATAATTAAAAACACCAAAGAGATGCAGGTTTAATGCCTTGGGTGGAAGATCCTTTGGAGTAGGAACAGGCAACATGATCTAGTATTTTTGTTTTTATTTTTAATTGAAGGATAATTGCTTTACAGTATTCTTGCCTGGAAAATTTCATGGTCAGAGGAGCCTGGTGGGCTATAGTCCATGAAGTCCCAAAGAGTTGGCCATGACTGAGTGACTAAGCACAGCACAAAAACACTAATTGACTACAAGTGGGGGAAGACCGAAGCATCTTTCTATTCTCTGGATCCTATATTCTCTTCTCTATATAAATATAGATGTGTATACTACAGTATGTTGTAATATGAAGAGTTGCTCAGAGTCTGTATCCCCAAATACAGATGAAAGAGTATCACAGAGGTATGTATGTCAGGCAGCTAACTACTAAGAACATTTTGGGTTTTTTCTTGGACTTTATAATGTTTTTAGGATTTGCCATTTTTTAAAGAATTGTCACTTGTGTGGCTTCTTTTTAGGAAAATATAATAAACAGAAATCTCAATTAAACAGTCAGGAGACCAGATGGGGGAGCTCTCAAGCTCTGTGAAGATAGCAGAGCCCAACAGGAAGAAAAAAGACTCTTTCCTGACAAGGACTCAGTCAACAAAAAGCCATGGACTCTGTTTACCATTGCCCTGTCAACTTCCATTTTCCCCAAAGTGTTCTCTTTACCTTCCTGTACAAGCATTTGGACATGGCTCACTGCAATTACAGACTCCATATTGCAAGTCTCTGCTGATCCCCCAAAAAAACCCCTCTTCACTAGAAAAATATTTGGAAATCTATTTAAGTCAACAAATTACATCAACTTACATACCTAACTTGCTTTTCTTAAAGAAGGTCCTAAAACTATGTAAGATTTAGATCTCTAGAAATCTGCACCACCCCTGTTGAAAAGCATCATCTGGGTCAAACTCTGTCTCTTTCGCTTCAACAATTAAGAAAATGGAGAAATAAATATGTTTAATCCATCCTCTATGTACGCAAATATTCTTAAGATACATGGTAGCCAACTTCACAATTCCCAAAAAGCTTTGCTTCTTACACTAAACTTTTTCTTCTTATACTAAACTTCCTCAGAGGCTCCTGCTCTGTCTTCAGTCTGAAGCCGGTGCCAACGATGTAACAGTGGCTCACATTTTTCTCCTGAATTATTTTTTTTTTAGTTTTTTCTCATACAATTTATTGTTTAGATCTCTATGTATAGTCCCATTTCCTTTTATGGACATATGCCAATTTACGGATGTCCCTTTCAAATTGTAGCACCCAAAACTGTTGTCTATGGTTTAACTTTGTATGTTTAATATTTGCTAATTAAAATTCTCAACATTTCCCTTCCCATAGATTCATTCCAGTTGCCATACCACACCATTCTCTTTCTATCCAACTTTTAAAAGAGGCCTCAAGTTTTAGTGGAAACATGAGGCAAGATATGGATACTTAAAACCTTATCTTTCATTAAGAATAGTTTTTAAAAAGTCAACAATAGTTTCAATTCAATGTTAGAATTATACAACAAAAGAAGTTATGGAATAGTAGTTCAGGCACGCTGGAAGAAAATAAAGAAGTGCTTCATCATATATTACATATTTATATGATTACCTTTCATAAGTGTATTCATATTATATATCACAAGTATCACATATCACACTTGCAGCATCTCAGGTGTTGGTCTACCGTACAACTGTTCATGTCTTGCACACACTAAGAGACAACAAGTGCAAGGAGAAAGGGTAGGAACAGGCAACTGAAGTCCTCTCTTGTGCAGCTACTTCTGTCTGAATGAGGGGCCCTAAAGAGAGGATGTTTGGAAAATCAGAAACCTTTTTTAGTCACTAAAACTTTTGAACTCTCTTCCTTGTTACTGCCAGGAGAGATTCTGGATTCTTCCTTGGTCTGTAATTAGGAAGGCTCCCATCTTTTCATTCTTCGCTTACAATCTGGCTTTGTTCTGATCTTCCTGCAGTCTCACAGGCTTTGCCTGTGAGTGACATGAATAAGGCACAGGCATTGTGTGCAGTGCAAATCCAATAAATGATGACTGACCTAGGAACTGGGGATGCAGAACTACATATATGCAGTGACAATTCTGAGCTCTTGGATTTTCCATTATCAAGATGGTGCCTGTCTAAAAATTCCTTAAATGTCAGTTATGGGTCTCCCTTTTGCAGCACTGAGTACCAAAGGTAGACACACACAGAACTCGGATGGGCCAAGATTGCCTGTGAGACTCTCAGCCCTTCTTTTTGCTAACCCTTTCCCATATAACAAGCCTGTGACTATCGGGCTGGAGCTCTGTTGTTTTCATCTGGCTTTGGGGGATACTTTTTACCATTTATTTCCCCATTGTTTTGTTAGCTTTCATGTTCCCCACCTCTTTTCCAAGATCCACCAACTTATTCATCTCCAACGTGTGTTCAGTTCACCTCTATCTTCCATAAAGATTAAACTTGATGAGGTAAGGAAATAAACCTATCCCCAAATGTACCTGAGAACAGTAGTTTTCCAACTTTCCCTTTTAACCTAGACCCACTGTAATAAATCCATTTTGCACTGTGATGCAGCCATGCATCCACATATGCAAATAAAACAAAAACAAAGAACTCATAGAACAGTATCATAGAAGGCACATTCTGATGCTTTCTATTACACTTTTTCCTCCAATGCTGATAATTCTCCATCATTTTGGTGATGGACAGAGAAGCCTGGCGTGCTGCAATTCATGGGGTCTCAAAGAGTCGGACACGACTGAGTGACAGAACTGAACTGAGAGGGTCACAACCATCATCTGAAAGAATACTACCACAGAGGAAACATCAGCAGCACTCTGTCCTCACCCAGAGCTGTGAATGCACCCTATTAGGAATCGTGCCACAGCCATGCCTAAACATACCACAGATTTGAGGGTTTGACAGAACATTGAGTCCCTTACCTCCCACCTCAGTAAAACAGCCTTCTCCTGCATTCTCAGGAACAATGTGATCACACCTTATGTACTATTGTGTACTCCTCTGCCCTGCTCTCTGAAATATGCATAATAAGTAAAACAAATAGCACAAATGCCATTTTGTTAAATACGTCTATTACAGAGATGCTATGCTTCAGTGCTAATGGAGTATTTTGGCCCTTTTGAGGTCCTGATGTTGTAAGCTATGGTGATTTATGGAAGGCCAAAGTGTTTTGCTATAACAAAGGTCTGTTGTATTAAAACACCCACCAGCTTCCTGCCCATTTTGTACCACAACTCACATTAATTTTCCTGTGACTCAGCCCCTCCATCACAAGTCTTATTGACTCTGTCTCCAAAACATATCCTCTGTGTGTGTGTGTGTGTGTGTGTGTGTGTTAACATGGCATATCTCCTAAGCCCTCATCCTATTTCAAGCTGTTACCATCTCTTACCTAGGATTCTGTAATAACCTCCTAATTGGTCTCCCTGACTTCAGTCTTGCCCTCCCACAATCCATTGTTCATCCCATAGTCAAATGGTGAATTTCTAACGTAAATTAGACAAGGTCATAGCCCTGCTTAAAGAAAAAATATAGAGAGATGTGGCATATGTGTGTACAATTGTGTGTGTGTGTCTGTGTGTGTGTCTGTTTGTGTGTGAAAACGTTTCTCTCTCTCAAGTACCATGGTTTCTTTTAGAGAGGAACTTCACCTAAAATGTGCAGCTCTCTCTGATGTTAAGATCTGCAGTTGCAACTGTGCACAGCTCTGTGTGCATGCAAAATAAGGGTGGGAAGAAAATGAAAACCAATCATTTGGTTGCTCAGCTGAAACACTTTCTCTCTCCCTCTCTCACACACTCACACACTCTCTCTAATTAGTGGCTTCCAAATCTTAAATCTTGCCCTGATCTGGCCCTATTTCCTTTCAGCGGCCAAGCCTCAGGTACAGCCTACCCTCTCCTCCCTATGCTCCAGCTGTGCTCTGTGCCATTTCATCCTCCAAATATGTTGAGCTTTCTCCAGCTGAGGGTTTCCTCTGCATGACCAGTACCTTTCCATTCCTCATATCTCAGCTCAAAGGCACTTTGAAGATGTGTTCCCTAAAGTAGAATTTCCATACACATAAGATACTCCATGTCATTTTCTTCACAATGTGAACCTACGTTGTTTACTTGTTTACTCCTTTATTGGCTTATTGTATTCCCTCCACTAGCACGCAAAAATCTTAGAAGGCATATTCTCCATTGAATTCTAGTACTTAGCGTAGTGCTAGTTACAGAGCAGACCTTCAATAAACAAGAAAATTAAGGCATGTTTCAATATATGTGTTATGTTTAGATGAAGGAGAATAGCACTTAAGCATTATTCTATATTAATAAAATAACAAAAGTCATTGTGCTCTGTACTTTTCACAACTAAAAGCTATTTGCAGAACGTACAAAAATTCAGCTTACTAATTCATTCATTATTCACAAATGTTGACTCTTCAAATAATTGTGCTAATTCACATGGATGAGAGAAAATTATTTATGCATGTGCGTGGTAAAACTTAACACTGATTCAGGATTTCCAGTCTCCCCACACTGATGTTCATAGACAGCAACAGAAAGCAAAGTATTTTATATGACCTTTCAATATTCTTTACAGCATATTTTTAGTGAGCAATATTCATATCAGTTAGATAAAAAAGATTGTCAACCAAGAGTCTAGCTGAATATTTGACTCCTTTTTTTTGTGACAGAAATATTTATTGAGAAATTTTCAAGGAAATACTATAGCATCACTGGGTTAACAGATACCAACTGCAGCCAGGATCCAAAATTTTTAGGCTCACTTCAGATCTGTGGAACTCCTGAGAATTCTCTATATGCTTAAGCAAAACACTATGCTGCCTGGATATCTGCAACTATTCAAAAGCATCCTTTCTGATTCAACATGAGCTTCCCAATACAAGCTGCACTTCACTTGGTCAGGAAAGCAAGTGCAATACACACTCCATGTAAACTATGCTGAAGGCTCAACCAACTTATTTCTGTCCCTCATCAGTTTATTATTTTCCTATAGGTACATTCCAGTTCCAAATAGGAAAATGAGTAAGTACGTCAAGGCTGTATATTGTCATCTTGCTATTTAACTTCTATGCAGAGTACATCATGAGAAAGGCTGGGTTGGAAAAAGCACAAGCTGGAATCAAGATTGCTGGAAGAAATATCAATAACCTCAGATATGCAGATGACACCACCCTTATGTCAGAAAATGAAGAAGAAATAAAGAGCCTCTTGATGAAAAATGAAAGAGGGGAGTGAAAATTCGGCTAAAAGCTCAACATTCAGAAATGAAGATCATGGCATCCGGTCCCATCACTTCATGGGAAATAGATGGGGAAACAGTGGAAACAGTGTCAGACTTTATTTTGGGGGGCTTCAAAATCACTGCAAATGGTGACTGCAGTCATGAAATTAAAAGACACTTACTCCTTGGAAGAAAAGTTATGACCAACCTAGATAGCATATTCAAAGCAGAGACATTACTTTGCCAACTAAGGTTCCATCTAGTCAAGGCTGTGGTTTTTCCAGTAGTCATGCATGAATGTGAGAGTTGGACTGTGAAGAAGGCTGAGCGCTGAAGAATTGATGCTTTTGAACTGTGGTGTTGGAGAAGACTCTTGAGAGTCCCTTGGACTGCAAGGAGATCCAACCAGTCCATTCTGAAGGAGATCAGCCCTGGGATGTCTTTGGAAGGAATGATGCTAAAGCTGAAACTCCCATACTTTGGCCACTTCATGTGAAGAGTTGACTCATTGGAAAAGACTGTGATGCTGGGAGGGATTGGGGGCAGGAGGAGACGGGGGTGACCAAGGATGAGATGGCTGGATGGCATCACAGACTCGATGGATGCGAGTCTGAGTGAACTCTGGGATTTGGTGATAAACAAAGAGGATTGGCATGCTGTGATTCATGGGTTTGCAAAGAGTTGGACACGACTGAGTGACTGAACTGAACTGAACTGCCTCCCAACATTAATAGGACCAGCAGCTGACTTCAAATGAACACTTACTAAATGCTAGTCATGCATCAATCTTTATTTCATTTAATATCCTCTCAAAACTTCTGGCAACCCACTCCAGTGTTCTTGCGTGGAGAATCCCAGGGACGGGGGAGCCTGGTCGGCTGCCATCTATGGGGTCGCACAGAGTTGGACACAACTGAAGTGACTTAGCCGCAGCAAAACTTCTGAAAACAGCTACCATTGTTATCTCCATGTTGTAGATGAGAAAAATGAGGCTCAGAGAAGTTAACTTGATTTCCAGGATCATATGGTGAAGACTCGAGCCCAGTTATGTGAATCCTGCCCTGGGCTCCTGGCCAATCCATTCTCATATTTCCACTGATAGTATCCGTGGAGGTTTATCCCTGTCCCCCAGGAGAAGCTCCTTCTTGTCACTAGTCTTCCCACTTCCTAGCTACTGTACTCACAGAAGAGTCATACTCTAACTCATTGTGACATATTCAAAACTAGAGAGACAAACACATTCATTTCTTCATTGTGTCCACTCACAGGGTACTTTCTCCCAGCTTTCCAATAAGCAGAAGACAAGGGAAACATCTGCTCTAACCCTCAGTTTCTCTCTTCCTTTCTTACTTTTTTTCAGGAGGTAGGAAGAGGTAGGAATGAAAACCACTTTCCTAAACCCTGAAAAGCAAAGTGACTCAGAGAGCAGCCACTCTGCACTTTCATCACTGCCTTTCCATCATTCGTGTAAGACTGTGTTGTCTCCCAGGAAGTAGGGGCACAGAATGAGGCTTAAACAAGAAACTGTCACAGTCTTTCTCAGTCTCACAGCTCAAGACAACTCCAAGGTCAATTTTCTTCCAGTATTAACTAAATAACTACTTGGAACAAGCAGAGGAGAGAGGAACAATCTATTTTCTTCCACGCGGATAAGCAAGCACGAAGGTTCATGACTGATTTAACATTTTGTATTGGGTGCTGCTCTCAGAATAAAGGTGATGAACAGACTGCAAATTTATGTGAGGACGTAAAGAGAGATGGCATTTTAAGGTGTGATGAGCAAAGAACCTTCAGCCTGTGACCAAAGTCATTTTTTAAATAAAATATTGACTATAATTCTTTACTAAAATAAGTAAAAATGCATTTGAAGAGAAAAGAAACCAAGCTTTGTCAGCTTAAGCCATCCGGTCCCCCCAAGTATATTCTCCCCACAAAGAAGTGTTTATCACAGGCTTGCACACAGTTTGGAAACATATTAAGAATTCTATTTGTTTCTCCTCTATTATCCTATTCCTTTTACATATACTTCTTTTTTTAGTCATACACTTTTAGAGTCTATAATTTGTGAACTCTCAAAAACACAAAGGCAATTCTAAGTAAACTTAATTTGTTATAGTTTCAAAGTTTCTAACAATATAAAAACAAACCAATAACATAAAGCAAAACACTATAGGGAAGATTACCTAACAAATCCAACGGTTCAGGTAAATCAGGCTACTGTGAGTTTAGGTGGGCAGACATACATCACACACCCATACACACATACATGCATGCATATGTCATATGTGTGTGCACATATATATGTATCTTTTCTTAATGTCATGTTTCTCTTTTCTTAATGTCATATCATTGGCCACCTCATGCAAAGAGTTGACTCATTGGAAAAGACTGATGCTGGGAGATTGGGGGCAGGAGGAGAAGGGGACAACAGAGGATGAGATAGCTGGATGGCATCACTGACTCAATGGACGTGAGTCTGAGTGAACTCTGGGAGTTGGTGATGAACAGGGAGGCCTGGCATGCTGCGATTCATGGGGTTGCAGAGAGTCGGACATGACTGAGCGACTGAACTGAACTGATCTGCCCACACATATATATACATGCACATGTGTCATATATGTGTATGACTATATACAAAGATATTTGCATATATATTTTTAATGTCATATCATCTAATGCACTATGTTTTAAGATGGCAATAAATTCAAGTTGGATGAAGAAGTTTTCCATAGAAGTCCCTGAGGACAGCTGATTATAGGTTTGACCTTTTGAGATTCTGTGTATTTCCCACTTAATCAGTGCTGGAATGAGCTTCTGCTAAGTGGGATCTATAGAATTCCTATGGGAAAAGTGAAGACATTTAAAAAATAATGAGCCTCTCTTCCACCCCCTCTCCCTTTCCTTTTTGAGCTCTATTAGGCCATGATGACAGTCTTCATCTGGGCTACACAAAAACATAGCATAAGCATATACTGTTTGCAGTATACAGGGAAACAGTGGGCTAGGAAAGGTTTGGGGAGCTCAGAATATAAATGACACTTTGCAACAGGACAAAAATAATGCTTTACTTGTCCTTTTATAGATAGCAAAATAAATGTGTTTGGTTCCAAAGAAGTCCTACGGGGCTTTTAAGCTCCCAGTGTTTTAGATTTTGACAGTGTAATTGGTTCCCTGTTGCCTGGGCAAGCATGCAGAATTGGAACTATCTCCATTTTGTCTTGTTACAGTAAGACACGTGATAGTTTAGATACAATTTTATAACTACTCTAGCTTGGTTACCAGTTTATTTCTCAAAACCCATAACATGAGTATGTGTGTAGATGTGTGTGTGTGTGCATGTGTTACATGCCCCCATTCCTATCCCCTAATACCCCTAATGTCTTTCCCCAACCTTCTGTGAAACTGAACAGCATAACAGTTGTAATTAGACCTTCAGTAATAGGACCGAATGGAGCAAGCGATGAGACTCCTTCTAGGGAAGCAATCAGTGCATTAGGTCCCCAGGACTGAAACCACTTTTAACAAGGTTTGGGGCTTTGGGAATGTCAGTCTAGGCATCTCCTGCTTCCTCAAGAGGATGCTCTACCCTGAATGCAAATCTTCATTTACCACTTCCAGAAAAGGGAGGAAAAGAATATTAGGTACTTTCTTATACACATAATGAAGTAAGCTGGAGTTGTGAATATTTTTTATCAGCAGTAAATCAAGTGTTTACATGTGCTCCGAAGTACACATGCATATTTCTTCAGTATTTTAAAAGCATTCCTAATGTTCTCATCACCAACTGTTAAAAGAAGATAATACCAAATTGTATTAAACAAAGTCAGCCTTTATGCTTTCAGGAGCAGGCTGAACTCCTACAAGGGTGGAAGATTTAGTCAAACAATATTCTTGAGACATACTTTTAAATAGTCAGTTTCAAAACCACAGATGGGTCTGTAGACTGAATACAACATATTTGGTATTATTATTCCATTCCATGTGCACTTTAGTAAACTCGGTGGCTCAGAGGTTAAAGCATGTGCCTCTAATGCGGGAGAATATTTGCATATATATTTTTAATGTCATATCATCTAATGCACTATGTTTTAAGATGGCAATAAATTCAAGTTGGATGAAGAAGTTTTCCATAGAAGTCCCTGAGGACAGCTGATTATAGGTTTGACCTTTTGAGATTCTGTGTATTTCCCACTTAATCAGTGCTGGAATGAGCTTCTGCTAAGTGGGATCTATAGAATTCCTATGGGAAAAGTGAAGACATTTAAAAAATAATGAGCCTCTCTTCCACCCCCTCTCCCTTTCCTTTTTGAGCTCTATTAGGCCATGATGACAGTCTTCATCTGGGCTACACAAAAACATAGCATAAGCATATACTGTTTGCAGTATACAGGGAAACAGTGGGCTAGGAAAGGTTTGGGGAGCTCAGAATATAAATGACACTTTGCAACAGGACAAAAATAATGCTTTACTTGTCCTTTTATAGATAGCAAAATAAATGTGTTTGTTCCAAAGAAGTCCTACGGGGCTTTTAAGCTCCCAGTGTTTTAGATTTTGACAGTGTAATTGGTTCCCTGTTGCCTGGGCAAGCATGCAGAATTGGAACTATCTCCATTTTGTCTTGTTACAGTAAGACACGTGATAGTTTAGATACAATTTTATAACTACTCTAGCTTGGTTACCAGTTTATTTCTCAAAACCCATAACATGAGTATGTGTGTAGATGTGTGTGTGTGTGCATGTGTTACATGCCCCCATTCCTATCCCCTAATACCCCTAATGTCTTTCCCCAACCTTCTGTGAAACTGAACAGCATAACAGTTGTAATTAGACCTTCAGTAATAGGACCGAATGGAGCAAGCGATGAGACTCCTTCTAGGGAAGCAATCAGTGCATTAGGTCCCCAGGACTGAAACCACTTTTAACAAGGTTTGGGGCTTTGGGAATGTCAGTCTAGGCATCTCCTGCTTCCTCAAGAGGATGCTCTACCCTGAATGCAAATCTTCATTTACCACTTCCAGAAAAGGGAGGAAAAGAATATTAGGTACTTTCTTATACACATAATGAAGTAAGCTGGAGTTGTGAATATTTTTTATCAGCAGTAAATCAAGTGTTTACATGTGCTCCGAAGTACACATGCATATTTCTTCAGTATTTTAAAAGCATTCCTAATGTTCTCATCACCAACTGTTAAAAGAAGATAATACCAAATTGTATTAAACAAAGTCAGCCTTTATGCTTTCAGGAGCAGGCTGAACTCCTACAAGGGTGGAAGATTTAGTCAAACAATATTCTTGAGACATACTTTTAAATAGTCAGTTTCAAAACCACAGATGGGTCTGTAGACTGAATACAACATATTTGGTATTATTATTCCATTCCATGTGCACTTTAGTAAACTCGGTGGCTCAGAGGTTAAAGCATGTGCCTCTAATGCGGGAGACCTGGGTTTGATCCCTGTGTTGGGATGATCCTCTGGAGAAGAAAATGGCAACCCACTCCAGTATTCTTGCCTGGAGAATCCCATGGATGGAGGAGCCTGGTGGGCTACAGTCCACGGGGTCACAAAGAGTCAGACACAACTGAGCAACTTAACTTTCACTTTTTTTCTTATGAAGAAAAAAATGTGCATTCTATTCGCAGCATATAATGTACCTTCACAATGGCTCAAACTTTACCCTAAAGGATAAAGTTCTTCATAACTGATGATGAATCTTAAACTTTCTCATATAAAATATATTCTGTAAAATGTACATTGAGTAATAGAAAAAAACTGCAATTATAATATTTAAAACTTTTAATTAATGGATTGAGTTAGATGTGGATGTATTTTGGCTAGCTTTGTTGTTGAAAATTTCAAGGCATACAGTTAAAACTATCAAAAGTTATTTGAACAACATGGATGAACCTTGTAAACATTACCCCCTCAAGACAGGCATAAAGGACCATACAATATATGATTCCATGTATACGAAATGTCCAGTTTAGGCAAATCTACAGAGACAGAAGGTAGGTTAATGGTTGCCTTGGTTATGAGAGGATTGAGGGGTGATGGCTATACAGAGTTTTCTTTTGTTGTAGTAAAAATATTATAGAATTGATTGTATTGATGGTTGCACAATCTGAATATAATAAAAAACACTGTATTATACATTTTTAATTAGTGAATTATATAGTAAGTGAATTGTATTTTAATAAAACTGTTACCAAAAAGTTACTTGAGTAACTAAAAGGGTCCTGGAAGAACAGAATTTAATATTACAATCCTTGGCTTAATTATTTTAGTCCATATCTCTTCTTTTCCACAGAACTCATTCAAGTTATAATGCATTTTTTTCATTAGTGACATGAATTTAACTATGATACATTATCAGGACTGATTTTAAGTGTTTTTTCTTATTGCTTTTACAAGTATATAATAGAGATCGTGTTACACTACAGATTCTGGGAAGATAATGCAAAATGTAGAGAATGACAGAGGTGATGATCAAACAAAGATCCTGAGAAGAAAGCATGAAGTTTGCATATAATGTTAAGAAAAAATCAAGATAATTTAGGAGGATATTTAGGTCAGTTTGTGAGGAGTAGAAAGATTCCTGGACAGTGTACAATCTAAGCAAAATTCCAAAGGATAAAACATAAACCAGGCAAATAAAGATTGGAAAGAAAAGTATTCAGGCAATGAGATTAGCAGATAAAACTGAAGACAATACAGAGTCTGGTTTTGGTGGACCCTTGGAAAGTTCAGACTAACTCCAGCCAGAACACAAAAAAGCAATCGGAGAAAAGAACTGAAAGATATAATCATCTATGGCTAAATGATTAAAGTTTTCTTAAGTTCTTTGTTATAAAGAATAGAGATACCATATGACCCTGTAATCCCACTCCCAGGCATATAACAAAGGAAAATATGGTCTGAAAAAATACATGCATTGCAGCACTGTTTACAATAGCCAAGACATGGAAGCAACATAAATGTCCATTGACAGAGGAATGCATAAGTAAGATGAAGTACATATACACAGTGGAATCCTATTCACTCATTAAAAAGAATAAAATAATGCCATTTTCTGCAACATGGATGGATTTATCAAATATGAATGGATCTAGAGACTGTCATACTGAGTGAAGTGAGTCGGACAGAGGAGAAATATCATATGACATTCCTTATATGTGGAATCTTAAAAATATATATATATGATACAAATGAACTTATTTACAAAACAAAAACAGACTTACAGACTTAGAGAATGAATTTATGGTTGCCATGGTTTGCAGAGGGAGAAGAATAGGGGAAAGGAAGAGTTCGGGAGTTTGGGATAGATACATACACACTGCTATATTTTAAATGGATAATCAGCATGGTCCTACTGCATAGCACAGGAAACTGCTCAATGTTATGTGACCATCTGGATTCAAGGAGAGTATGAGGGAGAATGGATACATGTACATATATGGCTGAGTCCCTTTGCTGTCCACCTAAAATTATCACAACATTGTTAGCTGACTATGTTTCAATGTAAAACAAAAAAGTTAGAAAAAACAAGTTTGGAAATAGAAGTCCAAAGAAGGGTTTTAAGCAGTATAATGACAAGATACATTTTGTATCAGAGAAAGCTCACTCTATCAATATTTTGAAGACCGTGTGATAGAAGGCCAACAGGAACAGCTGGAAAGTTACTGCAAATTCCAGGTAGAGATGATCTCTGCCAGAAAATGGCAATAACATTGAAACGCAAATAAAACTATACATTGAAAGCAGTTTAAAACACTGAATCCTTGCACTGAATGAATGAAGAATGGGTATGAAGGAAGAGGAAGATAAAAGAACAATCCCCATATATCTGGGGAGAAGGCAATGGCACCCCACTCCAGTACTCTTGCCTGGGAAATCCCATGGTGGGCTGCAGTCCATGGGGTCGCAAAGAGTCAGACACGACTGAGCAACTTCACTTTCACTTTTCATTTTCATGCACTGGAGAAGGAAATAGCAACCTACTCCAGTGTTCTTGCCTGGAGAATCCCAGGGACGGGGGAACCTGGTGGGCTGCCATCTATGGGGTCGCACAGAGTCGGACACGACTGAAGTGACTTAACAGCAGTAGCAGCATATATCTGGCTTATGTTTTTAGATTATCTTAAAAAAAAAATAGGCTGCGTTTTAAAGAACAGTGTTAGATCTACAGAAAAATTGAGGAGAAAGTCTCCATACGTCCAAGGTCTAAATGTCCTCTATTATAAATAAATTGTGTTAGCATGGTACATTTGTTAAATCCCAATGAATAAGTATGAATGTATCATATGGTATGAATATGATACATTATTTCAGTACTTAAAGTACATAATTTACATTAAGATATACTCTTGTACAGTTCTATAAGTTTTGACAAATACATAATGTTATTTATTCACTACTGTGGTTTCATTCCTAACATTTCCACTACTGAACAAATCTCTCTGACCTCTCCACTCCATTCCATTGGTCTATTTGTCTGTTCCTTCATTAATATCATGCTGTATTGATTACTGTAGCTGCACAATAAGCCCTGAAGTTGGGTAATATCAGTCTTCTGACTTTGTTCTTCTTTGCTGGCTTTGTGTTGGATATTCTGAGTCCTTTGGCTTTCCATAAACTTTAGTGTCATTTTGTTAATATCCACAAAATAACCTATAAAAATTTTGAGTGGGATTGTATTGAATCTATAGATCAAACTGGGAAGAATGACATTTTAATAGTGTTAGTTTTCCTATTCATAAACACAGAATATCTCTCTATGTATTTAAATCTACTTTGAATTCTTTCTTTGGAGTTTTGTAGGTTTATAGATCCTATGCATATTTTGTTAGCTTTATATTTATTTTTGCTTTCAATGTAAATACATTGCATTTTAAAATTTCAAACTCTAATCATTTATTGTTGCTATGAGTAATTGACTTTTCTATCTTAACCATGTATCATGCAAATTTGCTATAAATGCTTAGTAGTTCTGGAGGCTTTTTTGTTAATTCTTTGGGAATTCTACATAGATAATCACATCATTTGTGAAAAAAAAAGACCATTTTATTTGTTCCTTTTCAATCTATATGTGTTTATTTCCTTTTCTTATCTAATTGCATTAGCTAAGACTTCTAATAGGGTGCTGAATGGGAGAGTCAAGAAGGAACTTCTTGCATCATTTTAGATCTTCAGGGGAAAGCATCTGGTTTTTCGCCATCAAGTATGTTGTTAGATGCAGGTTTTTTGTATGTTTCCTTTATTAAGTTGAGTAAACTCCCCTCTATTCACAGTTTTCTGAAACTTTATCATATACTGATGAGGCATACAATGTTTCCCATTTAACTTGTTGTTGTGATGAATTAAATTACTTATTTTTCAAATGTTGAGTCAGCCTGGCAAACTAAGAATAAATTCCTCTTGGTTATGGTACAAAATTATTTTTGCATATTACTGGATTTACATTCTTAATATTTTGTTGAGGTGTTGAGGTGCTTGTATTCATAAGCATGAACGTTATTAGTCTGTAGTTTTCCTTTCTTTCAATGTCTTTATCGGGTTTTGATAACCTCACTTTTTAAGATAGACACAGTATAGTTGGAAACAGATGCAGAAAAGACGTATGTGTGTTTGCACGTGACTTCTCAATGATGTTCTCTATTCTCTTTCTTGCAGTTTGAACTGGCTGCAACCGAATTATCTTTTCTAACATTCCAGTCTCTATTTTTCTGAAATTAGAAGGTTATACAGTTAGACCTAATGAGACCTTAGTCTCACAAAATCTGTCACTAGTGATAGGAGAAATCTGAAAGATTCTCTTTTCCTAAAACAAATGTGAGAAAACAGACACATCTTTCCTATTCTAGTCCCTTCACAGATATTCAATATTATGCACACATTCTTTGCACAAACATATTTGGCTAAGTAATGGAACTGTTTCTGCTCACATACCAATTTTTTTGAGACTGACGAACTTACCAAGAACACTTGATACTGCATATTTCCTGAATCCTTCTTTTCTGTGACTCCTTTATTGCTAGCTAGAAGGCTAACTCAACAATAGTTAAAGGTATAGAAAAATGATATTGAATCATTAAAAGACAAAGTGCCTTGGCTGCCATCTTTGCCTTTATCTCTTTAATTTATATGTACATGAATAATTTCAGATGGCTGGAGAACTTGGGTTCTCAAATTGCCTCAAACTAGTCATCTTAGTTTAGTAGAATGTTGATGCTGAGGAACAGAAACTACAAAATATGAAGTATACAATGAAGAATGTGACTAAGAATGAAATATAGTGGTTCCAAACTACATGCAGTAGGAAAACATAAGTGAATACCATTAGATCACCATTTGGTCAAGATCATCAAAGATTGCTGGGGAAATAGACAGTTCAGAGCACAAGTTTTATATTTGGAAGCTCTTTTTAATCAGAGTTTAAGAAATAGTAGTTTAGTTCACCAGTTCAGTCACTCAGTCATGTCCAACTCTTTGCGACCCCATGAATTGCAGCACACCAGGCCTCCCTGTATATCACCAACTCCCAGAGTCCACCCAAACCCATGTCCATTGAGTCAGTGATGCCATCCAGCCATCTCATCCTCTATTGTCCCGTCTCCTCCTGCCTTCAATCTTTCCCAGCATCAGGGTCTCTTCAAATGAGTCAGCTCTTCACATCAGGTGGCCAAAGTATTGGAGTTTCAGCTACAACATCAGTCCGTCCAATGGACACCCAGGATTGATCTCCTTTAGAATGGACTGGTTGGATCTCCTTGCAGTCCAAGGGACTCTCAAGAGTCTTCTCCAACATGACAGTTCAAAAGCATCAATTCTTCTGGCGCTCAGCTTTCTTTATAATCCAACTTTCACATCCATGCATGACCACTGGAAAAACCATAACCTTGACTAGATGGACCTCTGTTGGAAAAGTAATGTCTCTGCTTTTGAATAAGCTACTTAGGTTGGTCATAACTTTCCTTCCAAGGAGTAAGCATCTTTGAATTTCATAGCTGCAGTCACCATCTGCAGTGATTTTGGAGCCGAGAAAAATAAAGTCAGCCACTATTTCCACTGTTTCTCCATCTATTTGCCATGAAGTATGGGACCAGATGCCATGATCTTCATTTTCTGAATGTTGAGCTTTAAGCCAACTTTTTCACTCTCCTCTTTCACTTTCATCACGAGGCTCTTCAGTTCTTTTTTACTTTCTGCCATAAGGGTGGTGTCATCTGCATATCTGAGGTTATTGATATTTCTTCCAGCAATCTTGATTCCAGCTTGTACTTCCTCCAGCCCAGCATTTCTCATGATGTACTCTGCACATAAGTTAAATAAGCAGAATGACAATATACATCCTTGATGAACTCCCCCAGTTCTAACTGTTGCTTCCTGACCTGCATACAGGTTTCTCAAGAGGCAGGTCAGATATGGAATGCTCATCTCTTTCAGAATTTTCCACAGTTTATTTTGGAAATGGCAGAGTCCCACAGAAATAAATCAAATCCAACACACACACAAATAAATAATAACTCGTGAAACATGCATAATAATGAAAAGATAATAACATTCACTGGAAATAGAAGAGAGTCAAACAAACCTTTTATAAAAACAGATGATTAGTATTAACATCTCAAATCACATGAAAACTTAACAATGATGTTTCTTTTATGCCCATTATGTGCACTCTCATTGTATATGGTTATTGTTCGTATAGTCTGGAAAGATTTCAATCAAGACCAATTGTTACAGCCTCCAAAATGTGAAGAGGTGAATTGAGTAAGAACAGAAATAATCTCAGTGCTTTTCCCAGAGAGTCTTAAGAGTAGAAGAGACCATCAAGAGGTTTAGGAAGCATAGACAAATAGAAGTGGGGCAATAATAGCTCTGTGTATTATCTATTACATTTTCTTTTAAAGGATTTCCCCTTTTATCTCTCATTTTTAATAACCTCTTAGGATTTCATCAATTAAAATGCATTTATTTTTCTTTTCACATGCATTGGCTCATAGTTTATTGTTCCAGTACTGATTTATAATCTCAGACTGTTATGACTGAGGATGTTAACGAATATAGTAAAACAGCCTCTCTTCTTTCCAGAAGTATATGAAAATTTCCTTGTATATGAACTTAAGAAAAACAATACTGTCTGTTAATAAACTGTCATACTGATTTCTTCTAAGAAACATAAAAGACTCCAACATCCATAGCCACAGTATCAATTGATGGGAATCCAAGCAATCCAATTCAGGGACTGAGATAATGGGTCAGGTGCCAGTTCCAGCTTGGACTAGAGGAAAGCTTTTGTCCAGCATGCACATGGATTCAAGGTCCCTCCACTGTGTATCATGTAAGTTTGACACTGAAAGGGTTGTTATGAAAAGATATGGTTTGGGGAAATCCCATGTATTTACTCCAACTTGAAAATACCAGTCTTCAGTTCATCTAACCAGAGTATTTAGATGATAGCATAATTTCTTTGACAAGTCACTTATTCTGGTCTAGCTTCATCTGTGCAGATAGGAAAATAAATACCTTTACAGTTTAAGTCTCTATTATGCTAGAAAATAGTTAAATATCAAATCCTTACCAGAACTCTCAGCTAGACAGAGCCATTCAAGAAGACAGTCTATGTGCTAAACTGAAATGAAATTCTGGTGAGACATTCATGGTCTTCTCTCAGCAAGGGAGCAAGGAAATTCAGAAAACAAGAGTCATTAAGAATACTTTCTCATGGAGTTGTGTTACCTAAAGTCATGATATAAATTCCAAATTCATGGCATATTATTTAGAGGGTCTTGATACTATTCTGTTTGTATGTCAGATATATATATATATTTTTTTTTAACCAGAGATTTAGGAAATATATTTGATTTTTAAAATACATTTGATTTCTGCTTCCCTCCTAAAATGCCAAAGAGAAACATTTTCCCTCTTACAATAAAAAGTTCAATAATCTGAAAAATTATAACTCCTACTGAAACCATGAGAAAACTGGGGTTGTAAGGCAACCAATCAAGTGAAACTCTAGGGAAGACAGGCGTCTGCATGGTAAGATGAGAAGTGGGTAATTGGCTGGGATGGATGTCAGATATTGGATCCCATGTGAGGTACTGCCAGAGGAGATGTGAGCAGGAAGAGAGGCCCTCGCCAAGAGACAAGGGAAAACCTAAAGGTGAGGGCGAAACATTGAAAACAAAACTTCTGGCAAACCAGCCCACATCTTACGTGTGTAACAACTGTACTACAGTAATTTTAAAACTACAAAGCACTAGGATAACTATAACAACAAAATCCAAAACAAACTCAACTCCTGACAAGATTAACTAAATGTATATAATGAAGGTCTGACCAAAAAAAAGATATGCCATTAGTATGAGGTAATACTAATTAACTCAGTAGTCTCTATTGTCTAACAACAAAGGTTCACCAAATATAAGATATGCAAAGAAGGCAGATCAATAAAAAACAACATCATGTCAAGTGATAAAGGATTACACACAACTAGACTCAGATATGATCCCAATATTTGAGTATCAGACAAGGAATTAAAAATAGCAATGATTAATTGTTAAAAGATCTAGCTGAAAAATGGGCAACATACATGAACAAGGAAGGAATTTCAGCAGAAAGAAAAACATATGATAGAATGAAAGACAAATAATCCAAAAGAAACATATACTAACAAAGATGACGAATCACATCAATAGACTCATCAGTAGGTTTCACAAAGCTAAGGAAATAATTACCCTGAAGATACATCAAGAGAAATTATCCACACAGAAACAAAGAATAAAACATTAGGAAAAAAAAAAAGCACCCAAGAGCTGTGGGAAATACCAAAATTATAAAAGAACAGAGATAATGGAGAAGAAATATTTGAAGGGATAATAGTATAATGAAAATTTTCCAAAATTATCAAGATAATAATGATAATTCCTAGATCTCAGAAAACATCAAGCAAAATAATTACCAATGTACAAACGTTCACACACACACACCATTATAATATCAGAAAAAGTAGACTTAAAAACAAGAAATATTACATAATGATAAAAAATTCAACTCACCAAGAAGAAAGTGCTCAATTCTAAATGTAAAAACACCTAATACCAGAACTTTAAAATGCAGAGAAAAAAATTTCTTAATTATAAAAAGGGAAAAGAAAGCCACAATTATTGTTAAAGACTTCAACACTCTTCTTAGTAATCAATGAAACAAATACACAGAAAATCAACAAAGATGCAGAGGATCTGAATAATATATCACCAATTCGGCTTAAATGCATTTACATAAAACTTCACATAACAATAGTATATAACACGTTACACAACACATTCTTTTCCAGTGGACATTCACCAAAAAACCATATTCTACACCATAAAATACACCTTAGTAAAAGTAACATAACTGAAAACATACAAGTTTATATTGTGATTCATTCACCAATGAATGTCTCTTTGGCTATCTGCTAGGTTTCTGATAGTACCTTGATGATGATACTAATATTCAGTTCAGTTAATTTGCTTAGTCATGTTCGACTCTTTGTGACCCGATAAATCACGACATTTCAGGACTCCCTGTCCATCACCAACTCCCGCAGTTCATTCAAACTCATGTCGATCAAGTCGGTGATGCCATCCTGCCATCTCATCCTCTGTTGTCTCCTTCTCCCCCTGCCCCCAATCAATCCCTCCCAGCACCAGAGTCTTTTCCAATGAGTCAACTCTTCACATGAGGTGGCCAAAGTGTTAGAGTTTCAGCTTTACAATCAGTCCTTCCAATGAACACCCAGGACTGATTTCCTTTAGAATGGACTGGTTGGATCTCCTTGCAGTCCAAGGAACTCTCAAGAGTCTTCTCCAACATGACAGTTCAAAAGCATCAATTCTTCGGTGCTCAGCTTTCTTCACAGTCCAGCTCTCACATCCATACATGACCACTGGAAAAATCATAGCCTTGACTGGATGGACCTTTGTTGGCAAAGTAATGTCTCTGCTTTCTAATATGCTATCTAGGTTGGTCATAACTCTCCTTCCAAGGATTAAGCATCTTTTAATTTCATGGCTGCAATCACCATTTGCAGTGATTTTGGAGCCTGAAAGAATGAGGTCTGACACTGTTTTCACTGTTTCCCATGAAGTGATGGAACTAGATGCCATGATCTTCATTTTCTGAATGTTGAACTTTAAGCCAACTTTTTCACTCTCCACTTTCACTTTCATCAAGAGGCTTTTTACTTCCTCTTCACTTTCTGCCATAAGGGTGGTGTCATTTACATATCTGAGGTTATTGATATCTCTCTCGGCAATCAATTCCAGCTTGTGCTTCTTCCAGTCCAGCATTTCTCATGATGTACTCTGCATAGAAGTTAAATAAGCAGGGTGACAATATACAGCCTGATGTACTCCTTTTCCTATTTGGAACGAGTCTGTTGTTCCATGTCCAGTTCTAACTGTTGCTTCTTGACCTGCATATAGGTTTCTTAAGAGGCAGGTCAAGTGGTCTGGTATTTCCATCTCTTCCAGAATTTTCCACAGTTTATTGTGATCCACACAGTCAAAGGCTTTGGCATAGTCAATGAAGCAGAAATAGAGGTTTTGCTGGAACTCTCTTGCTTTTTCCATGATCCAGTGGATGGTGGAAATTTGATCTCCAGTTCCTCTGCGTTTTCTAAAACCAGCTTGAACATCTGGAAATACATGGTTCACATATTGCTAAAGCTTGGCTTGGAGAATTTTGAGCATTGCTTTACTAGCATGTGTGATGAGTGCAATTGTGCAGTAGTTTGAGCATTCTTTGGCATTGCCTTTCTTTGGGACTGGAATGAAAACTGACCTTTTCCAGTCCTGTGGCCACTGATGAGTTTTCCAAATTTGCTGGCATATTGAGTGCAGCTCTTTCACAGCATCATCTTTCAGGATTTGAAACAGCTCAACTGGAATCCCATCACCTCCAGTAGCTTCGTTCACAGTGATGCTTTCTAAGGCCCACTTGATTTCACATTCCAGTGTATCTGGCTCTAGACGAGTGATCACACCATAATGATTATCTGGGTCATGAAGATCTCTTTTTGTACAGTTCTGTGTATTTTGCCACCTCTTCTTAATATCTTCTGCTTCTGTTAGGTCCACATCATTTTTGTCCTTTACTGTGCCCATCTTTGCATGAAATGTTCCCTTGGTATCTCTAATTTTCTTGAAGAGATCTCTAGTCTTTCCCATTCTGTTGTTTCCCTCTATTTCTTTGCATTGATCACTGAAGAAGGCTTTCTTATCTCTCCTTGCTATTCTTTGGAACTTCGCATTCAAATGCTTATATCTTTCCTTTTATCTTTTGCTTTTTGCTTTTCTTCTTTTCAGAGCTATTTGTAAGGCCTCCCAGATAGCCGTTTTGCTTTTTTGGATTTCTTTTCCATGGGGATGGTCTTGATCCCTGTCTCCTATACAATGTCACAAACCTCAGTCCATAGTTCACCAGGCACTCTATCTATCAGATCTAGTCCCTTAAATCTATTTCTCACTTCCACTGTATAATCAAATGGGATTTTATTTAGGTCATACCTGAATGCTGTAGTGGGTTTCCCTACTTTCTTCAATTTAAGTCTGAATTTGGCAATAAGGAGATAGGGTGGTGCAAATGGTTTTTGCATTGTTGAAATTTGCCATTGGTATTGGAATACATTCTAAATAAATGTGGTTATGTTATACATCATTTTAATGTGCATTTATCACCTTTTTTTTTTGCTAATGACTTACTACTACATGTTGCTTATTTTATATTTAATTTAGACTATGGAAAGTTCTTAAACAGGTAGGAATACCAGACCATCTTACTTGTCTCCTGAGAAACCTGTATGTAGGTTAAGAAGCTACAGTTAGAACTCTGTATGGAAGAACTGATTGGTTCAAGCTTGACAAAGGAGGATGACAGAGCTTTCTGTTGTCACCCTGTCTGTTTAACCAATATGCTGAGCACATCATGAGAAATGCCAGGCTGGATAAGTTACAAGTTGGACTCAAGATAGGCGGGAGAAACATTAACAACCTCAGATGTGCAGATGATACCACTCTAATGGCAGAAAGCAGAGAGGAACTAAAGAGCCTTTTGATGACAGTGAAGGAGAAGAGTGAAAGAGCCAAGCTTAAAACTAAATATTAAAAAGAAAAAAACAACTAAGATCATGGTATCCGGTCCCATTACTGCATGGGAAATAGAAGGGGAAAAGGTGGAAGTAGTGACAGATTTCCTCTTCCTGGGCTCTAAAATCACTGCAGATGGTAACTGTGGCCATGTAATCAGAAGACAATCATTTCTTGGAAAGAAAGCAATAACAAACCTAGATAGTATGTTGAAAAGCAGAAACATTACTCAGCTGACATATGTCCAAATAGTCAAGGCTATGGTCTTTCCAGTGGTCACATATGGTTGTGACAACTACATTATAAATAAAGCAGAGCACTAAAAAATTGATGCCTTCAAACTGTGGTGCTGGAGAAAACTCTGAGAGTCCCTCAGACAGCAAGGAGACCAAACCAGTCAATCTTAAGAGAAATCAATCCTAAATACTCATTGAAAGGACTGATGTTAAAGCTGAAACTCTAGTGTTTTGTTCATCTGATGTGAACAGTTGATTCACTGGAAAAGTCCCTGATGCTGGGAAAGATTGAGGGCAGAAGGAGAAGAGGGCATCAGAGGCTGAGATGGCTGGATGGCATCACCGATGCAATGGATATGAACCTGAACAAACTATGGGAGATGGTGAGGGGCAGGGAGGCCTGGTGTGCTCCAGTCCACGGGTTTACAAAGAGTCAAACATTATTGGGTAATTGAACAACACATGGAAATGATGTTAGACAAAAAGAAAATTTGAATGACTTTCTTATTTGGGTTCAAACTGGGTCAAAAAGCAACAGAGACAACTCACAGCATCAACAATGCATTTGGCCCAGGAACTGCTAATGAACAGACAGTACAGTGTTGGTTCAAGAAGTTCTGCAAAAGAGATCAGGCTTAAGATGAAGAGCACAGTGGCTTGCCATCAGAAGTTAACACTGAACCAACACAATATTGTAAAGTAAAAAAATAATAATAAAATAAAATAAAATCTGAAAAAAAAGAAGTTAACAATGACCAACTGAAAGGATCATCAAAGTTGATTCTCTTACAACTACAAGAAGTTGCCCATGAACTCAACATCAACCATTCTACATTTGACATTTGAAGCAAACTGAAAAGGTGAAAAAGCTTGATAAGTGGGTGCCTCGTGAGCTGACTGCAAATTGAAAAGTGCCACCTTCTCTTATTTTATGCAACAACAATGAACCATTTCTCAATTGGATTGTAATGTGCGATGATAGTGGATTTTATATGATAACCAGCAACAACCAGCTCAGTGTTTGAACAGAGAATAAGCTCAAGTGCAATTCCCAAAGCCAAACTTGCACCAAAAAAAGGTCATGGTCACTGTTTGGTGGCCTGATCTACTACAGCTTTCTTAGTCTCGGTGAAGCCATTACATCTGAGAAATATGCTCAGAAAATCGATGAGCTGCACAGAAAACTGCAAGGCCAGCAGCCAGCATTGATCAACAGAAAGGGCCCGGTTCTTCTCGAAGACAACATCCAATCGCATGTTGCACAACCAGCACTTCAAAAGTTGACAGTTTGGACTATGAAGTTTTTCTTCATCCACCACATTCACCTGACCTCTCACCAACCAACTTCCACTTCTTCAAGCATCTGGACAACTTTTTGCAGGGAAAATGCTTCCACAACCAGCAGGAGGCAGAAAATGCTTTCCAAGAGTCTGTCAAATCCCAAAGCATGAATTTTTGTGCTACAGCAATAAACAAACTTATTTCTCACTGGCAAAAATGTATTGATTGTAATGGTTCCCATTTTGATTAATAAAGATGTGTGTGAGACTACTTACAATGATTTAAAATTCACAGTCCAAAACCATAATTATGTTTGCACTGAACTAACAATTTGCCTAAGTCATAAGCTTCAACAAAATTTCCAAGCAATAAAAGATTTAATTAATGCCAATGAGAAGCTTATTCTGGAAGTAAAGACTATATAGCTTTATCACCCACAACTACTATCATGTGTATTGTTGAGTGAGGCTACGAAAAATTAAAGTTGTGTGTGTGCTCAATTGCTCAGTCATGTCTGACTCTCTGCAACGCCATGGACTATAGACCACCAGGCTCCTCTGTCCATGGGATTTTCCAGGCAAGAATACTGGAGTGGGTTGCCACTTTCTACTCTAGGGGATCTTCCCAACCCAGGGATGGAACCTATGTCTCTTTCATCTCCTACAGTGGCAGGCAGATTCTTTAACATCGTGCCACCTGGGAAGCCCAAATACTAAAGTTGGTCTCTGCTAAAGCTACTGTTGAGAGATGCAGGCTTCCCCTCCATATCAGGATTCAGAATGGAAACAGCAAGTGTTCCATGTTACGTCCATATCTGTCAGCAACCCTTTGGTTCCTCAAACTACAGCACTCACACTGCATAAATGACTGGTCTTTTGGCTTTTCACAGCCTGGCTATCACTTTAGGTGACAGTTTGGACCTGGGATACTATAGTCCATTGTACAGACCTCACATGTCAATGCAAAAACTATTGGGCTATACTGTGACCATGCTGCCACCCACACTTATTCAGGCTTGATAACACTATGGCCATATCCAAGCTAGCTGGTAAAATAATTCATCTTCATCTTGATGGCAAATTTTCTTACAAGGCCTAAAGCAGCTCCTATTAGTTATTCTGAAATTTGCATGATATAGGAGGCAGTATACACGCCAGCCGGATTCCCTGACCAGCAGGTGACCTCAACACATTTGATAAACATATTGATGAGGGAGAAGCATCTCAGTCCAAGTGACCTACACAACCAGGTTCTTACTTCAGTCACACTACTGGCCTGAACTTTACTGCGAGTGACTAGTGCTGCTCCTCTTTTGTTCCCAGCTTTGCACTGTGCTAAGCTCACACTGTTCCCTTCTACCTCTACTCCTAGCGTCCACGCTCTCACCTCCTCAGGCTATGGTCCTTAGACCAATGGAAGCTTTACTTTAGCTCCTTTCTGAATTCACTGGAGGAGAGAATGCTATCTTCATCTTAGCTACCTGTCTAAAGCCTTTCCCTACCCATCTCCAGCATGTCAGTCTCTGCTGCACCATATTTTCTAAATCACACAAATGCAGTGACATCATGCCTACGCTCAATATTGCTACAAATGAGTGTCAGTGTTTACAACAGGCTATCCATGCTATGGATAGCACCAAGATCAAATCCATACTTATTTATTATTTAGCTTCATGTTTTGGGGAGCTGCTGATGGGTTATCTGAAGTTCTGTCTGGACCTAGGAATACCCTCTGTCAGCTCTGTTCTACTGGTCTAGGCAATAGCCTGACGCATGCAACTTTCACAACCAACCTTCATTCTCTTCCAGATTTCACCATCTTCAATATTTTCCAACCCTGACAACTACCACTCCACCACCCATGAACAAGTCCGTATTTTCCTTGCCAAGCCCCACATCTCCACTCCTTCCCCCAGCTCCATCCCCATAATTTTCCCCATTCAGTGTGCAGTATCATTTTCACTCCCATTCCTGTCTCTGCTCATGTTTTTTCTGCTTTTCTCAAAACCCACTTCATTTCATCATAGTAATCCCCTCCCTGTCTTGAAGGGTCTCTCCCATAATATATATCTACCACTCATCAAGCATATAGTCCAGGTCCTTTATTTCACTAATTGCTGAGTTTGACACCAGTCCAAGATAGGTCACCAGCTTTCATCATCCACTTCCAGTCAGTCTCATAGAAGTTATCCTTGGCCAGTCATCCCCTTCTTAAGTACAACTCCATAAGACTAATCAGATCCTAAAATATTTATTTAAATTGCTCATTTGGTCTCTCTTTCTGATTTGTTTTACAGATTTTTAAAAAATTTCCTACTTTGCTCAGAGCAATAAACCTACTGGCACTTCATAAGCAGGGTGTTTGCACTACCATGTGCCTTAACCAGGATTCTCAAATCTCCAGTGGCTCGAGTTTCACTTTACTAACACTTGCTTGTTCCTCTGTTCTTACACACTACCACCAGGCCTTCCCTCTGATGTCCTATATATAAGGGGGGATGGCAGTGGCATTAGGTACAAAAGGACTATTGCACATTATGATTGCCCTACGTACAGTCTTGGGGGACACTGGCACTGCTCTAGGACCCATAATACAGTCAGAAACAATAAATATTAACCCCTCCCCCACCAGACACATGCAGCAAGATGCCCATCCTTTGGAGGCCCACAGTGAGGAGCAATGCTTCCTGGTGACTTTAATGGCTGATAATTGCCTATTCTTAACATATTCACTGCCCAGCCAGAGAGGTGGTTTCTTCCTTAAAGGTATTTTTTCTTACATGTGGATAGACATAATGGGAAAAAGTTGCTAAAATAACTCAACAAATGAGACAACAGATAAGCATGCCAATAATATAATTTGCTTTTTTGGCAAATACTCCAGACACCAACTAACATCTTTTTATGGTTTTCAACAACTATCTAACATGACTGGATACATTTGTCCAAGCTCTTTCATTTTCATTTGCTACAGAGGCATATGGGGCTTCCCAGGTGGCACTAGTGGTAAAGAACCTGCCTGCCGATGCAGGAGACATAGAGATGCAGGTTTCATCTTTGGGTTAGAAAAATACCCTGGAGGAGGTCATGGCAAACAACTCTAGTATTCTTGCCTGGAGAACCCCCTGGACAGAGGAGTCTGACAGGCCATGTCCGTAGTATCGCAGAGTCAGACACAACTGAAGTGACTAAACGTGTGCATAGAGGAACATGGCTCCTAAAATTATGCCTAAACAAATTCAAAATCAGTTGAATAAGACACAGTACAATTCCATCATCAATCAAACAGTGGGGTGAATTGTAGTAAAAGGTCTGACTCATTTTTTTGATTTTTGACCACTGACAGCATCAAAGCCCCATACTCCCTCTTTCCCCTTTGCCCCCTATATATACAAGCTAATAATGATTTTAAAAATCCATCAGTCTCCTTGGCGCCCATGGGAACTTCAAACCACACAAACCCTGGACACAGACTCGCATTTGATCTAGTCAAAATCAAGTCATCACAACACCACTTCCACTATGCTCTTGGCTTTATGGCAGAGATTGCACCTGTCCTGTTGTTCCAAGAATTATTTTTTAAGTGATAAATTTTCTTACAAATTCTTTTGGTGTGTGTATCATCGTTTGTCTCAATATCCAGTCCACTAATTAGGAAGGAATCCTTCTCATCTCCATGGGTGGATAGAACAAGATTAAACTAGAAATAAATCAATGAAATAAATGGAATTAAGCTAGAAATAAAACTGAGAAATCTATAAATACTTGGGGAAAAACACCATATTTCTCAGTAATCAACATATCAGAGGACACAAGAGAAGCAAGAAAATATTTTGAATTTACTAAAAGTGAAAAGACAATATATCAGGTTTTTGAAGATATGCTAAAATGGTATAACGCATGAAAGTGAAAAGTGAAAAGTGAAAGGGAAGTCACTCAGTTGTGTCCGACTCTTAACGACCCCATGGACTGTAGCCTACCAGGTTACCCTACCCACGGGATTCTTCAGGCAAGAATACTGGAATGGGGTGAAACTGCCTTATCCATTTTACTTTTGAGTTGTCCTTATCATTGGATGGCATTCTGCCTGGACTTCCAGAACAATATTCTTAATTTATCTCCAGCCACAATCTAGTGAGCAATGATGAATAAGAAATTTTCTGAAGCACATATTCTGCTATTCACTGACTCAATTACATTTTAAAGTCTCATGTAATACATCTTAAGTGTTTTTGCAGAAAGTTCTAAGGATTCTTTCCTTAGTTCAGTTCAGTTCAGTTGCCACCCATGGACTGTAGCCTACCAGGTTACCCTACCCACGGGATTCTTCAGGCAAGAATACTGGAATGGGGTGAAACTGCCTTATCCATTTTACTTTTGAGTTGTCCTTATCATTGGATGGCATTCTGCCTGGACTTCCAGAACAATATTCTTAATTTATCTCCAGCCACAATCTAGTGAGCAATGATGAATAAGAAATTTTCTGAAGCACATATTCTGCTATTCACTGACTCAATTACATTTTAAAGTCTCATGTAATACATCTTAAGTGTTTTTGCAGAAAGTTCTAAGGATTCTTTCCTTAGTTCAGTTCAGTTCAGTTGCCCAGTCGTGTCCGACTCCTTGTGACCCCATGAATCACAGCACGCCAGGCCTCCCTGTCCATCACCGACTCCCGGAGTTCACTCAAACTCACGTCCATCGAGTTGGAGACCTTTCCTCAGTGGAAATAATTTAAAATCCTAGGAATATAGTGTGGGTAAAGTATTTGTGTAATAAGCTCTACTGTATCAAGTGAAACATCACTATGGCTGGCCTTAGCTGGATTTCTTTTGCTTTGCTTTGCTTTATTTTTTGATTTTTGTTTTTCAATTCATAAATTTATTCAGGAGCTGTTAGAATCCTTTGCTATGTCACTGACAGACTATGATATAGTTATCGTAAAAATTAATTGTGAGTTAGGTATTTTGCATTGAAAGTTATCTGGGTACCGAGCCCTAAGACATATTCCAAACAGGTCAGGAAGTCTAATTAACCTTTTATCACATTCAACTACTTTAAGTTACATGAACTTGAATCTGTCCTCTAAATATAACAATATGATTTTGGCATCTCATTAATAAACATGACAGCATTTATTAACACTGCCATGTAACTAAAGTAAAACTTCATCAATTCAAATCTCAAGGAACCAGAAGTAATCAAGCTAGAACTAAACAGGAACAAATTATCTGACATCATATTTTAGCAGCAAGAGAGCTTAGAGGCTAAACAACTTGCTGCTTCTGTCAAACAATCTTGATTACTTGTCAGTGTGGAAGGAGTCAGTTGAGTATGGAATGAAAGGTTAATTTACTTGCACTCACATAACCTCACTCTCTCTTCTTATTGACAAATAACCAAGGTCATTAACTGAAGTTTGCAAATCAGTTTCTATGAATTCATGGCTCATAGAATCATGTAGTTTAAATTATAAATATAATAGTATTTGACCTTATCCTTGCCAAAATATTCTATACTAGTACTTAGTTTTACTAGCAACAGCAATATTAAATTAATAAAAAATTGTATTTTTAGTCTTTCATCAGAATTCCAAACTCAAATATTTGCTTATTTGCTCTTCATTTATCAAATATTCCATTTTTCTTCCTCTCCTTCTCCCTTCTTTCCCTCTTTGAAAATAAGACATTTAAAAACATTTTAGGTGCAATATAAGATATATTCCACACTTGCCTTTGATGTGTAACTACATAGCTTCAATTGCAAAGCGAACACATGATTTTATCATCTGTATCAGGTGGGCATTAACACTGAGTGTTTAGATAAAAAGAATGAAAAGCAGTTAGTATTTATTTAATAGACTGTGTATATATCCTCACATTTAAATCTTACAACCCTGTAAAGAAGGTACTTTCATCTCCATATACTAGAAATATAAACAGAAAGATCACACAACCAGGGTTAAATACCAGTATTTTCATTCAATTCTCTTTGAATCCAAAGTCAGAGCAGTGAAAAAAAGCAGACATACAGCCTTTCTCCAACAAATTTACTGTTGCTCTTACCCTATGTACTGAATGTATTAAAAAACAAATATTCCTTCCTTCCTTCCTTTTACTTCCCTTGTTTCGTCTCTTCCTTCTTATATTAACCATGTTTCCTATTTTCTGGTGCCTTGATATCTGGTGCCTTGCTGACCCTGGAAGGAGTCAGCTGGTCTCCTGCTTAGACAATTTTCGGAGCCTGTAAACAGCTCATCCAGAAGCATGCCTTTCAAATACAAACCAACCAATCCAGAACGTATACCCCCAACAATGTCTTTTATGAGGATCCTACACTCTCAGGGTCACTATCAACTTGCCCTATCATCGCTGGGTCAAATACCAGACAAACAGGGACAGTCCCTATACTCCAGAGTGTACTGAAGTTATTCAAACTAGCCAGTCCTAAACCGGCTTTCCCTGATGCACCTGTTCCTTCCCCCAAAGAAACCACAATAAAAGTTGCCAGTTTCCTGCCACCAGCCCCTCATCTACTGAGGGACCCAGTGCTTCCCTGTGCAGCAATCAGTGACGCAGCACCTTCCCTCCACATGCAGTATGTAACAGACTGACTTTTCAGTGGCAGTAGTCTGAACTGTTAACCTTACTGATGTGAATAATAATAAAACTTATTAAACTTGTCTTTCTCTCTCCTCTTCCTCTTTCTCCTCCTCCTTTCTTTCACTCTCTCCCTCCAACCTTCTCTCACCATTTTCATTCCCCCTCACTCTCTCTCTCTTCCATGTGTAGAAACTAGCAACTGTTTAAATAAAGTGCCATCAAGTTAGCAACATGCTGTACTCTTCTGGCTGCACTCTGTAAAATGAATTTTAGCAAAATGAGTACTATAAGTTTTGGATGGACATATGTTCTTTCACATTTAATAATCTTGAGTGTGAAGAAACACTTCTGCAATTTGCCTTGAGTTATCTGAACATTAGATGAGCGGGTCAGTCTTTAAATATCAGTTATATTTTTAGAAATAAGGAAAAATTATTCATCAAACCTTTAAACAACAGCATATGTTCTTTCCTTCATATTAACTATAGACAAATACCAAGTTTAAATGTAAACTCTGTTTGGCTGCTAAGAAAAATATGAGTACAAATTTTTGAAATGGTGCCAATCACAATCTACCCTCAATGTAGAAAATATAACAGACAAAAAAGAAACTGCTGAAATCAAAGAACCAAAGGATTAATTGACTTTAAAATTATTTTCTCAGCACCTGAAGAAAAGTCATTTCTATATTAGATTTTTTTCTTAACTAAGCAGAGCATACTTGTGAACTTTATTTTATTGGGATGAAACATCTTTTAAAACGTGGGTTTTAGCTTTTTTGTGTTTATTTATTTTTTGTTCCATGGATTTTCTGTTTTCACTTAAGCTTTAGTCCATTAGGTAGTAAGTTAAGCATGAGCAAGGAGAGGTGGGCTGACTGAAAGGGATACAAGGTGATCTATAAACCCCATCCCAGACACACCCAGAAGAGCTGACAGATATGCTATAAAATAACCACAGTGACTTTTTCAACTCCTGCACATGTTCCCCAGGCTCACAGTGGATACAAACTAATCAAAGGAGCTTCTTCAAGTAACCTTTGGCATCTAAAAACCATTAAAGGTCAATAAATATCCTGTACATGTATACATCTGATTAAAATAGAATGAATTATGGGAAGACATACACAACACAGCTTGCTGTTACATAACTTGCGGTTGTCAACTGGCCAGAGCATAGGCCAATTTGCATTCACTTTCATTGCCTTATGGTGGGTACAAGCCCTATTTTGCACAGGGCACAAGGAAGAAGAGGAGACAGGAAGCATAAAAAAGGGGAAGCCAAGAGGGATCATGAAGACGACTCCTTTGGGATTGGCCTGCTCCTATGTTTCAGGAGTGTATGTCTAATGAAGTTATGTCTGCTTGAGCTGAACTGAGCTATAACTTGTCTGTTGTTTTACACCCAGTAGACTATTGTTCCAAATTTTTGTTGTCACGTGACAAGAACCAAGAGAGAAATAAACTGACCTGACAAGTCCATATCTGAGTTTCATATTTTAAGTCTTCTATATTGCCCTCTCTTATACTATCATTTATTTTTCAATTTTCCAATCTCCTAATTTCCCTGTGTGAAAGTGCTGCACCCAATATGCCAGCAAATTTGGAAAACTCAGCAGTGACCACAGG